>JAODAL010075192.1:0-14092 GCA_025379985.1 Phyllomedusa bahiana
TTGCTTTGAAAAGCAAAAATTTCCCACAGGTTTCCCATTCCCAAAAAAAAAAGTTGTTTCTAATAGACATTTGTTTTTTTCACAATTGTCAAAAAATTGGTTTTAAAGGGGCATGCTTTTTAATTTTTGGGGGGAAATTTTTCTGGGGCAAAGGGAGCTATAAATAGAGGGCCATTCTTAAAAAAAAAGTTTTTTTCTAAAAAGACATTTTTTCTTCACCAAATTTTCCAAAAATGGCTCAAGGGGGCATTCTTTTAAAATTTTTGGGGGGATTTTGCTGGGGACATGCAGTATAAATAAAAATTTCCCATTTTTTAAAAAAATTTTTTTCTTTAAAAGACATTTGTTTTTCACAATTATCAAAGGGGCCAAGGGGGATGGTCTGTCAGAAACAGGAATATTTTGGGCACTGTTAATGGACAAAATATTGCAAAAAAAGACCCTTTTTTTTTTTGCAAGATCTTTTAAAATAGCTATCAAAACCCCGTATTGAGACCCAACCCCTTTTTTACAATGAAAAAAGAGAAACAAAGACAAAGGTGGGATTCCTATTTTAAAAAAAAGGGGTTTTCTAGAAATTTAAAAATACTTTAAAAAACTTGCATGTACAAAATAGCTTTTAAAAAAAAAATTTCCCCTGAAATTTTAAAAAGGGAGGTACAGGAAAAATTGACCAGATGTTTGGTTAAATTTAAGGACAAGGGGGTATGGAGCACAGAAGAAAAAAGTACAGAGCCCCATTTCCCCCCACATGTTTTAGTAAAATGAGAAAAAAAATCCAAATTTAAAAGGGACCTGGGGGTAACAGGAGGGGGTTAAACCACCAGTTTTTCCAAGTGAACTCCCAAATTTGGGCCCCCACTCATTAAAAAGGGGCAAGCGCTACCCAGGGATTGCTGTTATGGGGGGAAGGCTTGGGGTTCTCCCACTTTCCCCACTTGCTTCAACCCCGACAGTTTTCGTTTGGGTGCGTTATCAGGGCCCTTTTTTCCTGGCCCGGGTTTTAGAAAGCGGGGGCGGGAAGCCCTGGGGGGTCTCACCGCACCCACTGTTAAATCCGGCCCCGGGTCATGCTTTGGCCCCGGGGCAGGTATAGTCAATGTCCAGTGAAACTAAAATGGTGGTTGAAAAACTCCTTTTTCTGGCACTTTTTAAATGTGGGGGTCATGCAGGTTTGGGGCTCATGCTGTGGCCCAGGACAGGTATAGTCAATGTCCAGTGAAACTAAAATGGTGGTTGAAAGACTCCTTTTTCCGGCACTTTTTAAATCTGGGGGTCATGCAGGTTTGGGGCTCATGCTATGGCCCAGGACAGGGATATTCAATGTCCAGTTCAAGTAAGATGATGGTTCAAATCATACTGCCTTCTGGCACTTTTCAATTTGTGGGTGATGCAGGTTTAAGGGTCAGGATAGTGAATGGTCTGTGACTTTTTTTCTGTGACTTTTATAACCTAAGTGTGTTGCCTAAGATGTAGCACGTATCCATTTGACTGTTGTGGATGTCAATTTCAGCTTCTCCAGCCTTGTTTGGGTGTAATAATGAAGGTGTTGTTGCTCTCCCATAGACTTTAATGGTCATCGCTCATAATCGATGCTCACTATCAAAAAACCTTATCGATAGCGGCCGACTATCGACTATCGATCGATCTCGATAGCCAACGCAATCGCTCAACACTATATATAAATAAAGATTATTATTATTATTATTATTATTATTATGACAGGAATTTAAATATGTCAAAAACAAATCCAATTCCCTCTCTGACCCACGCCAGAGAACGAAGACATCGTCCACATAGCGTGTCCAGAGAACGAGATTGGTCTTAAAAGGTGATGTCCAAACGAACTTTTTTTCAAAAAATGACATATATAAATTGATGAAACTTGGGGCTATTTGCGAACCCATTGACGCACCTTGGCATTGCATAAGTAGGGATTCACCAAACCGAAAAAAAAAATTGTGAGTACCACTGATAGCAATTGCATCAAAAATGAAATAAATTCATTAGAGATAGTAGGATCCTGGCATAGTACTTCCCTCATAACCTGACTACCTTCTTCTATAGGAATGTTAATAAATAGGCTTTTAACGTCTAAAGTTGCCATATATCTGACCTCACTGCTGTCTCCGTCTTAAAAACTGCCCAGTGTCTTTTAGACAATTTTCATCTCGATACACCATTTTCTGTAAAAACATGTCGAGGTATACCGCAAGCGGTTCCAAAATAGATCCCATGCCCGACATTATCGGACGTCCTGGGGGTGGATTAGCCCTATGGATCTTAGGAACCAAGTACAATATTGGCATACGTGGATTTTGTGCTGTTAGCAAATTTTTAATCGATTGATTTATCAAACCAAGTTCTACGGCTTCCTCTAATATGCTTGCAATGATTTTCTAATTTCTTCGGTCGGATCATAATCCAGTCTTTTATAGACATTTGCATCTTCAAGTTGTTTTTTAGCTTCCTCCAAATATAGATCTTTTCCATAAGCACGGTAGCTCCACCTTTATCTGCTTTCTTAATGATGACCGTCATGGTATTTCTCAATTCCTGTATAGCTTGCTTTTCCCCATTGATTAGATTTCGATAAATCTTCTTATCACATGTGTCCCATTTTTGTGAAACCTCCTGTACATCGAGATTCTCAAACACCTCTAAGGATACAGATTTCAACTCTGGATCATATTGGGATCTCTTCTTCAAATGTTGTGTAAGAATCTGTTGTGTTTCTGTTATATTCCTATTTGTGTCCTTAAATTGCATCTTAATTCTCATATTTCGACACATCTTATAAAAGTCCATGACAAATGTGAACAATTTGTTTTCCTGTGAAGGGACAAAGTTGAGACCCTTATAAAATAATTTTTGTTGGTCCGTAGTCAAATTATGAGAAGTAAGATTGTCTGTGGGACAATTGTCTCTCTGACAATCTCTGACAATTGTAGACATTCTTTGACAATTTTTAGTTTTTGGCTCAGATTTGTTCTAAAATTCGTGGTCGGTTTTCAGATTTGCCACTGTCCAGACATTGAATGTACAGGAAACTGAGGCACTCCTTTGGTAGATGCAACATGTTTGAAAATCCACCGGAATCTAATGAATTTTAAAACCAACTGGTAAAATGTAAAGTAGTCAGTGTATATCTTGTAGAACAGTGTAAATTTGGTGTTCCCTCAAAATAACTCAAAACACAGCCATCAATGTCTAAACTTCTGGCAACAAAAGTGAGTACACCCCTAAATGAAAATGGACAAATTGTGCCCTTAGTGTCAATATTTTGTGTGGCCACCATTATTTTCCAGCACTGCCTTAACTCTCTGAAGAAGTTGCAGCCACTGAAATCCTCTTCCACTCCTCCATGACAATATCATGGAGCTGGTGGATGTTTGAGACCTTGTGCTCCTTTTCTTTCCTTTTGAGAATGCCCCACAGATGCTCAATAGGGTTTAGGTCTGCAGACATGCGTGGCCAGTCCAGCACCTTTACCCTCATTTCCTTTAGCAAGGCAGTGGTGGTCTTGGAGGTGTGTTTGGGGTCGTTATTATGTTGGAATACTGCCCTGAAGCCCAGTTTCTGAAGGGTGTGGTTTATGCTCTGCTTCAGTATGTCACAGTACATATTGGCATTCATGGTTCCCCTAATGAACTGTTGCTCCCCATAGCCGGCAGCACTCATGCTGCCCTAAACCATGATACTCCCACCACCATAATTGACTGTTTGTAAGACACGCTTGTATTTGTACTCCTCACCTGGTTGCTGCGACACATGCTTGACACCATCTGAGCCAAATATGTTTCTCTTGGTCTCATCTGACCACAGGACATGGTTTGGTTTGTCTGTGGAACAATTGTCTCTCTGACAATTGTCTGTACAACAATTGTCTCTCTGACAATTGTCTGTGGAACAATTGTTGGACAATTGTCTGTAGGAAATTGTCTCTCTGACAATTGTCTGTGGAACAATTGTCTCTCTGACAATTGTCTGTGGAACAATTGTTGGACAATTGTCTGTAGGACAATTGTCTCTCTGACAATTGTCTGTGGAACAATTGTCTCTCTGACAATTGTCTGTGGAACAATTGTCTCTCTGACAATTGTCTGTGGAACAATTGTCTCTCTGACAATTGTCTGTGGAACAATTGTCTCTCTGACAATTGTCTGTGGAACAATTGTTGGACAATTGTCTGTAGGACAATTGTCTCTATGACACTTGTCTGTGGAACAATTGTCTCTCTGACAATTGTCTGTGGAACAATTGTTGGACAATTGTCTGTGGAACAATTGTCTCTCTGACAATTGTCTGTGGAACAATTGTCTCTCTGACAATTGTCTGTGGAACAATTGTTGGACAATTGTCTGTGGAACAATTGTCTCTCTGACAATTGTCTGTGGAACAATTGTTGGACAATTGTCTGTGGAACAATTGTCTCTCTGACAATTGTCTGTGGAACAATTGTCTCTGACAATTGTTGGACAATTGTCTGTAGGACAATTGTCTGTGGAACAATTGTTGGACAATTGTCTGTGGAACAATTGTCTCTCTGACAATCTCTGACAATTGTAGACATTCTCTGACAATTTTTAGTTTTTGGCTCAGATTTGTTCTAAAATTCGTGGTCGGTTTTCAGATTTGCCACTGTCCCGTACATTGAATGTACAGGAAACTGAGGCACTCCTTTGGTAGATGCAACATGTTTGAAAATCCACCGGAATCTAGTGAATTTTAAAACCAACTGGTAAAATGTAAAGTAGTCAGTGTACATCTTGTAGAGCAGTATAAATTTGGTGTTCACTCAAAATTACTCAAAACACCGCCATTAGAGATGGGCGAATTTCTCAAAAATTCGATTCGGTCACTTCGCCGAATTTTCCGACAAAAATAAATTCGGCCCGAATTACTTCGGCACGAATCGCGTTAAAAAGCAGCTATTTCCAGGCTGCACAGAGCCTGCAGGGTGCTGTAGAACGTTGGGCCGTGCTTAAATATGCAGAGGGAGCTTGGTTTGGTCTTCATACAATGTTGTGTTTTAGTATGACACGCAGATGACTGCCGCCGCTCTTAGAATCGCTTCACTATAAAATTCCCTGGGCACTTAAGAGGGCAAAACTGACCAAAAAACTCAAGCGGGAATGTAGCCTGATAAAGTCATGCCAGCAAAAGCTGGAAAAAAACAAGCTGAGAGCTCAGGTGGCAACATTAGTGACAGAGTGTGGAGGTGACGGCGGCAGCCACAGCAGCATGAGGTCAGGCAGTGGCACAATGACATTCTGGAGGTGGCAAAACACGAGGAAGCCACAGAGTGGCACAATGACTGAGAGCGGAGGTCACGGCGGCAGCAGTATGAGGTCAGGCAGTGGCACAATGACATTCTGGAGGTGGCAAAACAGGAGGAAGCCACAGAATGGCACAATCACACAGTGTGGAGGTCACGACAGCAGCAGCATGAGATCAGGCAGTGGCACAATGACATTCTGGAGGCGGCAAAACAGTATTAGGCCACAGAGTGGCACAATGATACAGTGTGGAGGTCACGGCGGCAGCAGTATGAGATCAGGCAGTGGCACAATGACATTCTGGAGGCGGCAAAACAGTATTAGGCCACAGAGTGGCACAATGATACAGTGTGGAGGTCAAGACAGCAGCAGCATGAGATCAGGCAGTGGCACAATGACATTCTGGAGGCGGCAAAACAGTATTAGGCCACAGAGTGGCACAATCACACAGTGTGGAGGTCACTGCGGCAGCAGTATGAGATCAGGCAGTGGCACAATGACATTCTGGAGGCGGCAAAACAGTATTAGGCCACAGAGTGGCACAATCACACAGTGTGGAGGTCACGGCGGCAGCAGTATGAGATCAGGCAGTGGCACAATGACATTCTGGAGGCGACAAAACAGTATTAGGCCACAGAGTGGCACAATCACACAGTGTGGAGGTCACGGCGGCAGCAGTATGAGGTCAGGCAGTGGCACAATGACATTCTGGAGGCGGCAAAACAGTATTAGGCCACAGAGTGGCACAATGATACAGTGTGGAGGTCACGACAGCAGCAGCATGAGATCAGGCAGTGGCACAATGACATTCTGGAGGCGGCAAAACAGTATTAGGCCACAGAGTGGCACAATCACACAGTGTGGAGGTCACGACAGCAGCATCATGAGATCAGGCAGTGGCACAATGACATTCTGGAGGCGGCAAAACAGTATTAGGCCACAGAGTGGCACAATCACACAGCGTGGAGGTCACGGCGGCAGCAGTATGAGATCAGGCAGTGGCACAATGACATTCTGGAGGCGGCTAAACAGTATTAGGCCACAGAGTGGCACAATGATACAGTGTGGAGGTCATGACAGCAGCAGCAAGAGATCAGGCCGTGGCACAAAGACATTCTGGAGGCGGCAAAACAGTATTAGGCCACAGAGTGGCACAATCACACAGTGTGGAGGTCACGACAGCAGCAGCATGAGATCAGGCAGTGGCACAATGACATTCTGGAGGTGGCAAAACAGGAGGAAGCCACAGAGTGGCACAATGACTGAGAGCGGAGGTCACGGCGGCAGCAGCATGAGGTCAGGCAGTGGCACAATGACACAGTGTGGAGGACATGGCAGCAGCCACAGCAGCAGCATGAGGTCAGACAGTGGCACAATGACGCAGTGTGGATGTCACGGCAACAGCAACAGCAGCAGCAGCATGAGGTCATAGAGTGGCACAATGACAGAGTGTTGAGGTGGGTGGCAATACCAGTCCCTGGTAAAGATGGTGGTAGGCAGATGGAGAACTGGCAGCAGATGTGTGGCATCAGGCGGGTGGCGGCATCAGAATAGTGGCTGAGGCAGGTAGTTTGAACCCCGACTTCCGCCGAAGGAATTGGCGTGGGGAAATCCTGGCCGCTCCACGCCTGATTCCTCTGGACAAAGGTCAGTCGGTCCACAGTTCCCGTGGTCAAGCGGGTTCTCCTTGGGTAATGATGGCCCCCGCCGCACTGAACACCCGCTCTGATGCCACACTACTGGCCGGGCAGGACAGCTTCTCCACTGCAAACTCGCAAGTTGCGGCACACATCCAGTTTGGCTGCCCAGTAGTCCACGGATCTTCTAACTGAGGTGGCAGAGTGCTGTCCAAGTAGGCCACAACCTGTTGGTTCAGGACTGCTCCAGGTCCTGCTGCTGCTGGCGACTGTCCTCCTCACTAGGCGGGTGAAGGGAAAGCTCCTCATCAGTGACTCCAGACTTAGGTTACTACTGATGAGCTGGTAACTGCTCCTACCCCCCCCCCCCCCTCCCCCAGCAGCCGCGGCAGTAGTACGTGAGCGCTGAGGAAGCCCCCGGTCAGACCTGTCAGAGGAGGGACGATGCCGCACATAGGCAGCAGCCAACTGATTACGGAGGATTTCCCTATAGTATTTGAGTTTGTCTTACCTCTCAATAGCTGGGAAAAAGGCTCCCATTTTGGACCGGTAGCGAGGGTCCAATAGGGTGGAGAGCCAGAAGTCATCCCTCTGCCGGATGCTGACTATTCGGCTGTCACTAGCCAGGCAAATAAGCATGCTGCGGGCCATCTGCACAAGTGACTCCAAGGGGCTCCCTGCCTCCATTTCCACTGTATACTGCCACGGTGCTTGGGGGTCATCTGCCTCGTCTTCCTCATCTCCATCCACCTCCTCCAGCTGCTCCTGCTCCTCCTCTCTTGTCACCTGGGTAGAAAATCTACTCATTTCACCAGACAATGCTTCTGCTCCAATGTCCTCCTCCTCCTCCATTTCAGTCCCCACTGGACTCATGTGGCCACGAGATGTAGTCGCCACGTCTCCAGTCCCCTGCCCAGACAGATTTTTCAGCATCTGTTCCAGGACATGAAGCAGTGGAATGATGTTATTCATCCCGTAGTCCTGGCGACTGACAAATAACGTCGCCTCCTCGAATGGCCTCAACAAACGGCAGGTGTCACGCATGAGTTGCCACTGGCTGACATCAAAGTTACACAGGGGAGTACTTCTGTCTGCCTGGATCATCAAAAAATCGTTAATGGCCTTTCTCTGTTCATACAGTCGGTCCAACATGTGCAGGCTGGAATTCCAGCGGGTGGAAACATCGCATATCAGAGTGTGTTGGGGAGGCCGTTCTGCTGCTGCAACTCGAGGAGGGTGTCCCTGGCTTTGTAGGAATGGATGAAGTGCATGCACAGTTTCCTGGCCATTTTCAGAATGTTCTGAAGATCGGTGGAAGACTTCAGGAACCTTTTCACAACCAGATTGAACACGTGCGCCATGCAGGGCGCATGGACCATCCCTCCTCGGTGCAGCACGGACACCATGTTCCTCCCATTGTCCGTCACCATGGTTCCGATTTGCAGTTGGCGCGGAGAAAGACACACATCGATTTCTTGCTGCATGACGCGGAGCAGTTCCTCCCCTGTGTGACTTCGTTCGCCGAGGCAAGCCAGGTGTAGAACTGCGTGACACCGCTGTGCCCTACACATGTGGTATGATGGAGCAGTACTTGTGGAGGCTGAGATGGTGGTGGTGGTGGAGGAGGAGGAGGCGGACATTGGCGCAGGTGCAGCAGTTTGACAACGTGGAGGAGAAAGCGGCGTCTCCTGTCCAAGTTGTTGGTGTGCCTGGGCTGGAAGCACATTCACCCAGTGGGCCGTAAAGGACATGTACTGGCCCTGACCGTAGTTACAGCTCCAGACGTCCGCGCTGCCGTGCACCTTGAACAAACCGATAAGCTCAAGGACTGACCCACCTTCTGTTCTACATATTTATGAAGTGCTGGTACTGCCTTTTTGGAAAAGAAATTACGGCTTGGAACTCTCCAGCTCGGCTCGACACAAGTCATTAATTCTCTGAACGGTGCAGAGTCCACCATTTGGAAAGGGAGGGACTGCAGTACCAACAACTTGGACAGGAGCTCTGTCAGCTGCTGCACCTTAGGATGGTTGGATGCATACTGTTGTCTCTTTGCAATCGCCTCGCTGAACGACTGCTGGCGCCATGAGTAGCGAGGAGCAGGAGCATCTGGACCGGGAGATGATGTCAAAGAGAAACAGCTCCCTTCTGCAGAGGTGGCGGAGCCTTGACTGGCTGCAATGGCGCTGTTGCTGCTGCTGTTGCTGCGGCGGCAGGATGGACCACCACATCTGAGCCACGTTTCTCCCAGGCCACCGGATGGTGACGCTGCATGTGTTGACGCAGGGCCATGGTGCCAACTTTAGCTCCCTGGCCACGCTTCACTTTCTGCCCACAGATTCTACATATACCCATATTCGGCTCCTCCGGTGTCTTAGCAAAGAACTGCCACACCGCCGGGTATCGGATTTTACCGCCAACGCTCCACACTGAGTGACTACTGCCGCCGCTGCCTCACTGAGCCCCTGTGCTGCTACTTTCTTGGACCTGCGAAGCGGGTTTTTTACCCCGTGGCCGCTTGGCTCCCGACCTCACACTGCTGCTTTCCTGCTGACTCACGGCCACACGACCCACTTGCTGGCTGCGCTGCTGCCTGACGCGCAAGCTGACGCCCTCTTCTCCTGACGATGATGAAGCCCTTGCCTCACCCGGCTCCCAAGTGCGGTCGGCTACATCATCATCTATTTGTGTTTCATCGTCATTGCTGTCCTCATCACCGGTCTTGGTATGCCGAGGCTGACCTCTCACAACATGACCTCCCATGCCACTCCACATCTATACTTTGCCGCCTACTGCAAGAAGCAGGCGATATTAGCCCCATTTCTTCGCTGCCAAGTAGCTGCTGACTGCCCTCCTCAAATTGTTCATCCTCGCTATATAGTGGCGCTGAGCCCAGACCACATAGTAGATCTCTGGCTGAGGGAACTGATGGGCTGATGGGACAGAGGCGGGCTGAGGACAGGTGAGGACCGCTGACCCGCTCCCGGGCCATGCCAACTAATGGTTGTGTCTGAGGTTCCCACCGACTCTTGGCTGGCGTTGTCAGATGTCATCTGGAGGAAGAGGATGACCTAGTCAACCAATCAAGAACCCTTGGGTTGCTGAACAACACACGGCCGCTAGATGACAGCGGCAGTTGTGGCCTCACCGAGTGACCCCTGCTGCGACGTCCCCTTGCTGTGCTGCGACCTGGGCCTGTTCCAGGAATGTTTGTGCACTGCCACTCGCAGGTGCAGAGCCTGCCACCTCTCTGTCTGACATACTGTTTGTTCTAAAATGTACAGACACTGTTTGATGATGATATCTGTATATGATAAATATACACCCTGTTTTTTGACTCCAAATGAACCCAGTAACAAGCTTGGGTAACCCTTGGATATAAATTGCGCTCCACAAATGGCCAGGAAAAATTTACTTGTATGTGTCGTTTAAAAACACTGTGTGTTTTACTAAATGTAAAGCACAAACAGGCTTAATTAACCTTCGGACATGAATTAGGCTACAGGAAAAATGTATATATTTTGGCATTGAAAAAGACGGTTTATTTTTGTCAGCACACCAGCAAAACAACGCTTAATTAACCCCTAGATGTAAATTGCGCCAAAGAATTGAGCCGCACAAACTAGTAGCTTTGTAGCGTGTTACAATTGCGTGTTTTCTACGCCACACAACAAGAGATACAGTTGTAATTAACCTTTGCTTGTGAATTAGGCTACAGGAAAAATTTATATATTTTGGCGTTGAAAAAGACGGTTTCTTGGGGTCAGCACACCAGCAAAACAACGCTTAATTAACCTCTGGATGTAAATTGCGCCAAAGAATTGAGCCCCACAAAATAGTAGCTTTGTAGCGTGTTACAATTGCGTGTTTTCTACGCCACACAACAAGAGATACAGTTGTAATTAACCTTTGCTTGTGAATTAGGCTACAGGAAAAATTTATATATTTTGGCGTTGAAAAAGACGGTTTCTTGGGTCAGCACACCACCAAAACAACGCTTAATTAACCCCTGGAGGTAAATTGCGCAAAGAATTGAGCCGCACAAACTAGTAGCTTTGTAGCGTGTTACAATTGCGTGTTTTCTACGCCACACAACAAGAGATACAGTTGTAATTAACCTTTGCTTGTGAATTAGGCTACAGGAAAAATTTATATATTTTGGCGTTGAAAAAGACGGTTTCTTGGGGTCAGCACACCAGCAAAACAACGCTTAATTAACCTCTGATGTAAATTTCGCCAAAGAATTGAGCCCCACAAAATAGTAGCTTTGTAGCGTGTTACAATTGCGTGTTTTTTACGCCCCACAACAAGAGATACAGTTGTAATTAACCTTTGCTTGTGAATTAGGCTACAGGAAAAATTTATATATTTTGGCGTTGAAAAAGACGGTTTCTTGGGGTCAGCACACCAGCAAAACAACGCTTAATTAACCCTTGGATGTAAATTGCGCCAAAGAATTGAGCCGCACAAACTAGTAGCTTTGTAGCGTGTTACAATTGCGTGTTTTCTACGCCACACAACAAGAGATACAGTTGTAATTAACCTTTGCTTGTGAATTAGGCTACAGGAAAAATTTATATATTTTGTCGTTGAAAAAGACGGTTTCTTGGGGTCAGCACACCAGCAAAACAACGCTTAATTACCCCTGGATGTAAATTGCGCCAAAGAATTGAGCCGCACAAACTAGTAGCTTTGTAGCGTGTTACAATTGCGTGTTTTCTACGCCACACAACAAGAGATACAGTTGTAATTAACCTTTGCTTGTGAATTAGGCTACAGGAAAAATTTACATATTTTGGCGTTGAAAAAGATGGTTTCTTGGGGTCAGCACACCAGCAAAACAACGCTTAATTAACCCCTGGATGTAAATTGCGCAATAGAATTGAGCAGCCAAAAATGAAGTGGTATTTGTATTGTAAAAACGCTGTTTCTTTAAATGAATACAACAGGAACTGGCTTAGATCCCACTTGGATATTGAATGTATATGCAGCTGCAGTGGACGCACACTGGATTTCATATCCAATACCCCAAAAAATTAGAAATAGAACATTAAGAGAACAGTCTCTGAGACAAGCTGAGACACCCCACAAAAATCGCTATATAAAAATCAATTCTTCAGTAAGAGCTATCAGCCGCGGCAGCACCTTCCCTGATGAGCACAGTGAGAGGAGTGTGAGCTCCCGGCGTCGCGCCCGGACATATATAGTGCGGTGACGTCACAGAATCCCGCCGGTCTCTGATTAGCTTCACGTCTGCACATGTCATGCAGGCTATGCCCTTCTTCCTCCCAGAGTGCTTTGCCCCATGTAGCGCCATGTGCTCGCAGCCATTTTATCAATCAAAAGCACACTTCGTTCACCCGAAGTACCCCAAAGTTCGACTTCGTTCCGAACCGAAGTTTTCCTGAAATTCTAAACGAATTCCACTTCGTTAGAATCGATTCTCCCATCTCTACCGGAGGGTTCCATCTTTCTTTTCGACAAAGAAGAATCTGGCTCCCGCAGGCGAGGACGATTTGCATGTAAAGCCTTTACGGAGATTCACTTGAATGTACTCAGACATCGCCTTTGTCTCCGGGACTAAAAGAGGGTAAACTCTGCCTCGGGGAGGAGTAGTACCGGGTTGCAAATCAATAGGGCAATCGAAGGGCCGGTGCAGAGGCAGAGTTTCGGTTTGTCTTTCGGAAAAGACGTCGGCAAAGTCCTGGTAAGAAGCAGGCAGACCTGGCATAGGCTTCGTAGGCTTTGCAGAGGCAGGCCGAAGAGCAGGGCAGAGTGCCAGAAGGCATCGAGAGTGGCATGCCGGGCCCCAATGAAGAATCTCGCCTGTGTTCCAGTCTAGGGTCGGAGCATGCTCTAATAACCAGGGAAGGCCCAGAAGGATCTCAGAAGAGGAACGAGGCAGTACGAGAAGTTTCACAGTTTCCTGGTGTAGCGCATCTATCTGCAAGGTGAGGGGCGCAGTGCAAAACCGTATGGCATCCTTGAGGCATTCGCCACTGACAGAGGAGATAAACATGGGTTTCTGCAGAGGCGTCACCAGAAGCCGGAACTGGGACACCAGCGCGTGGCTGATAAAGTTACCAGCGGACCCCGAATCCAGGAAGGCGGTGGCCTGAAAGGTACTGTCCGGCAAAATTCCACAAAGTACAGGAATGGTCAGACAGGGAGAGGCCGCACTGACACCTAGGGATGCCTCTCCTATGAGCTCTAGGTGCGAGAGTTTCCCGGACGCACCGGAGAGTCCCCAATGAAGTGGCCGGAACCGCCACAATAGAAACATAACTGCCTCAGACGTCACTGTGAGCGTTCCGCCTGGGTCAAATGAGCCCTTTCAACCTGCATGGGTTCGTCCTCATGAACCGTTGGTGGAGAAAGTGGAGGGCGTTGAAAGACAGGAGCTAAGCGAGGTAGCCGGCGTGGTCGAGTAAGCTCGCGTTGGAGGCGGAGCTCTTGTTGTCTCTACGCAAAGCAAATGTCGATCCGGATGGCCAACCGAATCAAATCGTCCAGAGAGGAAGGCAGATCCCAACCCGCGAGCTCATCTTTAACGCGTCCCAAGAGGCTTTGCCAGAAGGTCGCCACCAAAGCCTCATTGTTCCAGTCGAGTTCTGAGGCTAGAGTGCGGAACTGCACCGAGTACTGACCCACCGTAGAGTCACCCTTACGGAGGCGATGCAGAGCTGCAGCAGCGGAGGAGGTGCGACCAGGTTCCTCGAAGACAGTAGGGAACCCCTGGAGGAAGGCTTGCAGATTAGCCGTCAGCAGATCTCCTCGGTCCCAGAGCGGGGTGGCCCAGGCCAGAGCTTTGCCTGTTAAGAGGCTAATAATGAAGGCGACTTTAGTCCGTTCAGTAGGGAATTGATGTTCCAACATCTCGATGTGGATGGAGCATTGACTGATGAAGCCTCTGCACTTCTTGGGGTCTCCATCATAGCGAGAGGGGAGCGGCAGATGCAGAGAAGGTCCTGGTGCAGGGGCAGGAAAAGCCGAGGCTGCCGGAGCAACTGGTGCTGGCGAGACGGCAGTAGCCGCAGGTGGCGGTAGACGGGCCGCAAGGTTCTGCATCATGGCCGCGAGCTGGTCGATACGCTGGCTCTGCTGGGCGACGGCCGTCGTGACGTCCCGAGTTCAGGCAGAGGTACCCTGGCGGAATCCATTGCCAGTTCTACTATA
>JAODAL010075193.1:0-14090 GCA_025379985.1 Phyllomedusa bahiana
TAGTGTTACGTTTTATTTTTTGGACAAATTGAAATCGGCACATTTTTTAAATTTTGATCGAAATTTTTTTGGATCATGCAATAATTTTGGTTTTTTAAAATCTTTTGCACCCATCTATTAAGTTTTCCCTTTTTCGGCGCTTCCTTTGAAATTTTGGCGCCCCACCCAAATCAGTTTTACAGAAATAAGAAAAGGTGAAATTTTTTGGGTGCAACCCGCCTTTGACTGAAATGTTATGGTTTGCATTGGCTGAAAAAATCCCCATAACCTCTTTTTACATAGAACAGCTTTTCCTGTTCGGGCCTCAGTTTCTCTCAGCGCTCAAAGCAAAAGGGAAGTGCCTCTGTTTGGGTGCCCAAACACCCTCAGCGAAAATTAAACTATTTCTTCCAAGAAAGCTCTACTGTTAGTTTGTGACCCTTTAAACAATTTAGTTAGATTAAGATTGGAAAAATTTTAATGTTTTTTAATAGAGAATTTTTAATAGCACCCCAAACGCTGAAAAATCACAGGGGGGAGGGGGGGGGGGCCCCGCGGCGAACACAGACAAGCTCTATAAAAATACGGATAAATTTTCACCAAGCCTTATTGTAGACATTGCACTGCAATAGTTTTATTTTTTAACAGTTTTTTTTACTAAATATTTCCGGATATTGGGCACCTGAACTTATTTTAGGATTAGAGATCCGAATTTCTAAAAAATTCGGTTCGGTCACTTCGCCAAAATTTTTCCCGACAAAATTCTTTTCCCGGTCCGAATTACTTGGGCACAAATTTCCACGTTAAAAAACAGCTTTTTCCCAGGCGGGCCCAACCTGAAAGGGTGCTGTAAACTTGTGCCATGCTTAAATATGCGGAGGGAGCTTTTTTGGTCTTCATAAAAATGTTGTTTTTAGAAATGACACGCCCCAGGATTTCCCGGCCGCTTAAAAACCCGTTTTCACTAAAAAATTTCCCTTTTTTCCCCTCCTTAAGAGGGGCAAAATTTGACCAAAAAACCAAGGGGGAAATGTACCTGAAAAGTCATGCTAGCGAAAGCTGGAAAAAACAAGCTGAACCTCAGGTGGCAACATTAGTGATGGGTTGTTGGAGGTAACGGCGGCAGCCACAGCAGCTGAGGTCAGGCAGTGGCCAAAAACATTCGGGGGCGGGAAAAAACCAGTTTTACCACACGGGTGGCCCCAATCACACAGTGGGGAGGTCTTTGGCAGCAGCAGCATGGGGTCGGGCAGGGGGCACAATGAAAATTCGGGAGGGAAAAAACATTATTAGGCCACAGAGGGGCACAATCAAAACAGTGTGGGGGGTCACGGGGGGCAGCAGTAAAGCAAACAGGGGCAAAATGGCATTCGGGATTTTGGAAAAAACAGAAAATTAGGCCACAGAGTGGAAACAATCACACAGTGGGGGAGGGTCACGGGCGGCAGCATTTTAGGCCCGGGCAGGGGCACAATGACTTTAAATGGAGGGGGAAAAACAGTATTAGGCCACAGAGGGCACAATGATACCGTGTGGGGGGGTCAGGGCAGAGCAGAATAAAGGGTCAACAGTGGAACAATGACATTATGGTGGGGGAAAAACAGTATTAGGGCACGAGTGGCACAATCACACAGTGGGGGTCACAGGGGCCCAGCGGGATGAGGTAAAGGTTTGGGCACAAGGGGACAAATTCGGAGCGGGGGCAAAAAAAGGATACCCAAAAGATTGGTACAATTTTTTTGGGAAACCCCCAATGTGGAAAAGGGCGGGACAACACAGCAGCATAAGGCCGACAGGGGGCCCAAAATGACACAGGGTTGGAGGCCCGGCAGCCCCCCGGGGGCACAGAAAGAGGTCAGACATGGCACAATAAAATTTTTCCCTTGGGTGGGGAAAAAACAGGAGTGGGCCACAGGTGGGGGGGCACGGCAGGCAGCCACGGCAGCAAAATGAGGTCAGACGGGCACAAATGACACAGTGGGGAAGGGCACTTTTGGGGGTCACAGCACAGCATGGGGTTCAGAAGGGGAAACAATGAAAATTCCCGCAGGTGGCAAAAAAAGTCCCACCCGCAGAGGGGCACAATGACACAGGGGATGTCACGGCAACAGCAACAACCCAGCAGCATACCCACATAGAGGGGCAAATAAAAAACAGATTTTTTTGAGGTGGGGGGAAATTTACCTTCCCCGGAAAAGGGTACGGGGGGAAGGCAGATGGAGAAACATCAGCAGATAGTTTAAACAGGCGGGTGGCGCAATCAAATAGGGGCTGGGGCCCCGGTTTTTTAAAAACCCCAGACTGCCCGCCAAAAGGCTTTGGTGTTAAATCCGGGCCAAATCCACCCTTTTCATTTTGAAAAAGGTCATTTCTTAAACATTTCCCGGGGACAACCCGGTTCTCCTTTGGGGAAAACCGATGGCCCCCGCCGCATTTGAACACCCCTCTAAATGCCACACTACGGCCGGGCCCGGGACAGTTTTCTCACTGAAAAACCTCGGCAATTTTGGGGGCCACACACCCTTTTTTGGGCGGGCCCAATTCCAGCGGATCTTTTTAACTGGGGCAATTTGCTGTCCAAGTAGGCCACAACCTGTTGGTTGGGGGAATGCTATCCTCCCCCCTTTTTTTTTTTGCTGCGGCTGGTGACTCCCTCCTCACTACGGGTGAAGGAAGCTGCTCATTAGGGGATTTCCAGACTCGGGGGTTACTGCTGAGGGAGCGGGAAATGCTCCTACCCCCCCCTTTCCCCCCAGCAACCGGGCTGCAGTAGACGTGAGCGCTGGGGCCCCCCCGGGTCAGCCCTTTCCCAGGGGAGGGACTTGCCGCACATAGGCAGGGGCCAACTGATTACGGAGGTTTTCCCCTATAGTATTTTGATTTTGGCCTTCCCCTCAATAGGGGGAAAAAGGGTTTCCCTTTTTGGGGCCCCGTAGCAAGGGTCCAATGGGGTGGAGACCAGAAGTCATCCCTCTCCCCATGCTGACTTTTCGGTGTCACAGCCAGGCAAAAAACACCCCCTGCGGGACTTTCTGCACAAGTGACTCCGAGGGGCTCCCTCCCTCCTTTTCCCAAACGGGTATATTTCCCCAACGGTGGGGGGGAGTCATCTGCCTCTTCTTCCCCCTCTCCATCCACCCCCCTTTCCACTTTTTTCCTGCTCCTCCTCCTTTCACCTGGGTAAAAATCCACTCTTTTAAACCAGAAAATTTCTTCTGCTCCCAATGTCCTCCCCCTCCTCCTCCCCTCCTTTTCCCAAGTCCCCCCCCCGGGGAACTAAATGGGCCCCACAGATTGTAGTCGCCACACTCCAGTCCCCTCCCAACAGTTTTTTTCAGCATCTTTTCCCCCAGGACATAAGAAAGGGGGAATGACGTTTTTCTTTTCCCTTAGTCCTGGCGACTGAAAAATTAATTTGGCCTCCCGAAGGGCCTCAAAAACGGCGGGGTGCCCCCGCATGATTTTCCACGGGCTGACATCAAAGTTAAACGGGGGAGTATTCGTCTGCCGGGATCATAAAAAAATTAAAAATGGGTTAATTCCCCTTTCTCTGTTCTTTACAGTGGGTTCCCAAAAATTTTCAGGCGGAAAACCAGCTTTTGGGAAACTCGCATATCAAGATTGTTGGAGAGGGCCGTTCTCCCCGGGCCCTGCAACTCGAGGGGGGTTTTCCCCTGGTTTTGGGTTTCCCAAAGGAAAAAACATGCACATTTTTCCTGGCCTTTTTCAGAAGGGTTCTAAAGATCGGGGGAAAGACTTCGGGGAAACCCTTTTTTTACAACCAAAATTAAAACACGTGCCCCCAATGCGGGGCGCAGGACCAATCCCCCCTTTGGGGTGCAGCGGGGGACCCAGGGTTCCTCCCTTTGTCCGCCCCAGGGGTTCCGATTTGCATTGGCGCGGAAAAGCCACACATCGATTTTTTTGCTGCAGAGGGCGGAGCATTCCCCCCCTGTGTGACTTCGTTCGCCGAGGAAAAGCTAGGTGTAAAAACTGCGTGACACCAGCGTGCCCTACCCCATTGGTATGTTTGGGGCCCAAAACTTGGGGAGGCTGAGATGGGGGGTGGGGGTGGAAAAGGAGAGGAGCGGACATTGGCGCAGGACAAAATTTTTGACAACGTGGAGGAAAGTGGCGTCTCCTGTCCAAGTTGTTGGTGTCCCGGGGCCCAGAAGCACATTCACCCCGGGGGGCCCGAAAAAGGACATGAAACGGGCCCTGACCGAAATTAAAAGCTCCAACGTCCGCGCTGCCGGGGTCCCTTTGGAACAAACCGATAAGCTCAAGGACTGACCCATTTTCTGTTCTACATATTAAAAAGTGCGAAACCCCAGCCCTTTTTTGGAAAAAGAAATTTTACGGCTTGGAACCTCCATCTCCCCTCGGCACAACCTTTAAAGTTCTCTGAAAGGGGGCAAGTCCACCCTTTTTGGAAAAAGGGGGGGACTGCAGTACCAACAATTTGGGAAAAGGACAGGGTCACTGTTTGCCCCTTTAGGAGGTTTGGGCCCCCATACTGTTGTCTCTTTACAATCCCCTCTCTGAACGACTGTTTTGGCGCCATGAGTAGCGAGGGGGCGGGAGCACGGCCCCGGGAGAGGATTCAAAGAGAAAAAAGCTCCCCTTCTGAAAGGGGGTGGGGACCTTTTGGAAGGGCTAAAAAGGGAAATGTCCCAAACCCCCGCTGCCCCGCTGCCAGGGGCCCAGGAGGGCCCAAACCACATCTGGGGCCCCCGTTTCCCCCCAAGGCCCAACCGGATGGGACGTTTGCTTGTGTTGACCGGGCCGTTGTCCCAAAACC
Source organism: Phyllomedusa bahiana (assembly GCA_025379985.1). NCBI lineage: Eukaryota > Metazoa > Chordata > Amphibia > Anura > Hylidae > Phyllomedusa > Phyllomedusa bahiana. Next base: position 4,781 of record JAODAL010075193.1, read on the forward strand.
GTTAGCTCCCTGGCCCCCGCTTCACTTTTTTTGCCCCCCAAGTTTTCAACATAAAACCCAAATATTCGGCCTTCCCCCCCGGTTCTTAGCAAGGAACTGCCCACCCCCCGCCGAGTACTGTTTTTAAAACCCCCAAAACGCTCCGAAACCGGATTGACTACTGGCCGCCGCTCCCTCGCTGGGGGGCCCCTGTGCCGCTATTGGGGACCACAAAAGGGGGTTTTTTTCTACCCCGGGGGCCGTTTGGCTCCCGACCCCCAACACTGCTGCAAACCCCCTGCTGACTCACGGCCCCCAACAACCCACTTCTGGCTGCGCCGCTGCCTTCCCGCGTAAGCTGACGCCCCCCTTCCCCCACATATGAACCCCCTTCTTCCCCCGGGCTCCAAGTGGGGTCGCTACATCATAAACCCTATTTTTTTTTCATCGTCACTACTGTCCTCATCACCGGTTTTTGGTTTAAACCAAGGGTGAACCTCTTTACCACAAAACCTCCCATGCCACTCTCCACATCCTTTCTTTGCCGCCTACTGCAAGAACCCGGGGGTTTTTGGCCCCATTTTTTTCCCCTGCCCCCGTACTGCTGCTGCCCCTTCCCCCAAATTGTTCATCCCCCGCTATAATTGTGGCGCTGAGCCCCCAAACCCCATAGTAAACCCGGCTGAGGGGAAATTGGGTGGGGCAAGGCGGGGTGAGGGTAGGTGAGGGCCGCTTTACCCGCTCCCGGGCCATGCCCAAAAAGTTTGTGTCCCGAGGTTTTCCCCCCGACTCTGGGCTGGGGTTGTCAATGTCCCTCTGGGGGAAAAAGGATGACCCCAGTCAAAACCAAATCCCGAACCCTTGGGGTTTCGAACAACACACGGCCGCTAGAATGACACGGCAGTTTTTTCCTCACCGAGTGACCCCTGCTTGCGACCTCCCCTTTTCTGTGCGCGAACCCCGGCCCATTTCAAAATGGGTTTGTGCCAGCCCTCCATTTTTTCAGACTTTTTTACCATCTCTTTTCTACATACTGTTTTTTTCCCAAAATGTACAACACTGTTTGATGAAGCTATCTGTAAATTAAAAAATACACCCTTTTTTTTTAAATCCAAAAGAACCCAATAACAAGCTTGGGGGAACCCCCCTTGGGTATAAATTGCGCTCCACAAATGGCCCCGGAAAAATTTTTCTTTTTATTTCGTTTTTCCCAAACACTGTGTGTTTTTTCTAAATTAAAAGCACAAAAAAGGCTTAATTAAAACCTTTTTCCCTTTTGGGGAAATTTTGCCAAAAAAGAAAAAAGTATATTTTTTCGGTGTTGAAAAAAGGGCCCGGGTTTTTTTTTGTAAACACAGCACAAAAACCCAAAGCTTTTTTTAACCCCTGGATGAAATTGCGCAAAATAGAAGCCACCCCAAACTAGTAGGGTTTTTAGCGTGTTACAATTGCGTGTTTTTTTACCCCACAACAAGAGGGTACAGTTTTAAATTTTCCTTTTCTTGTTAATTTTGGCTACCAAAAAAAAATAAAATATATTTGGCGTTGAAAAAGACCGGGGTTTTTTTTTTGTCCAAACACCCAGCAAAACCCAAAGCTTAATTAACCCCTGGATGAAAATTGCGCCAAAAAATTGAGCCGCACAAACTATACTGTTACAAAAGGGGTTTTCTACCCACACAACAAGAGATTCAGTTGTAATTAGCCTTTTTCCCTTTGAAATTTTTCTACCAAAAAAAAAAAATATAATTTGCCCCTTGAAAAAACCCGGTTTTTTTTTGTCAGCACAAACCCCCCCCCACAAAAAAAAGCTTAAATTAAACCCTGGGGGTTTTAAATTGCCCAAAGAATTGAGGGCCCCAAAACTAGTAGGGTGTTTTTCAATTTCTTTTTTTATACGCCACACAACAAGAATTTCAGTTGAAATTTTGCCTTTCTTGTGAATTTTTTCTTTCCAAAAAAAAAAAAATAAATTTTCCGTTGAAAAAGGGCTTTTTTTTTGTCAGCCCCACCCAGCAAAACAACGCTTAAATTTAAACCCCCGATTAAAAGGGGCCAAAGAATTGAGCCGCAAAAAAACTAGTAGCGTGTTACAATTGCGTGTTTTTCTACCCCACACAACAAGAAATACATTGTAATTAAACCTTTTCTTTTAATTTGGGGAAACCCAAAAAAAAAAAATATATTAGGCGTTTAAAAAAAAAACCGGTTTTAAAATTTTTTCAGCAAACACCACCCCAAAAAACGCTTAATTAAACCCCCGGGTGTAAATTTTTTCCCAAAGAAATTGGGGCCCAGAAAATAGTAGCGGGTTACAATTGCGTTTTTTTTACGCCACACAACAAGAGATACAGTTTAAATTTTGCCTTTTTTCGGTTTTGGAAAATTTGCTACCAAAAAAAAAATATATAATTTGGCGTTGAAAAAGACGGGTTATTTTTTTTTTCACACACCAGCAAAACAACCTTTTAAATTTAAACCCCCGGATGTTTTAAAAAGCGCCAAAGAATTAAGGGCCCCAAAAAACTAGTAGCGGTTCCAAATTGCGGGGTTTTTTTTTCCCCCACACAAAAGAAAATACATTTAATTAAACCTTTGCTTTTGAAATTTGGGTAAACCCAAAAAAAATATAATAATTTGGGGTTTAAAAAAACGGGTTTTTTTTTTGTCACACACCCCGGGAAAACCCCAAAGCTTAAAAACCCCCTGGAATTTAAAATTTTCGCCAAAGAATTTAAACCCACAAACTAGTACGTGTTACCCTTTTCGGGGTTTTCTACCCCCCCAAAAAAAAATACATTGTAATTACCCCCTTTTTTTTTGAAATTTGGCTACCAAAAAAAAAATATATATATTTGGCGTTGAAAAAAAGACGGTTTTTTTTTTGTCAGCACAAACCCGCAAAACAAAAGCTTTTAAATTTAACCCCTGGATGTAAATTGAGCCAAAAAAATGGGGGCCGCAGAAACTAGTACGTGTTAAAAATTGGCCCCTTTTTCTACGCCCCCACAAAAAGAGAAAAACAGTTTTAATAAACCTTTTTCTTTTTGAATTAGGCTAAACCAAAAAAAAAAAAAATTAAAATTTGGCTTAAAAAAAAACGGTTTAAAATTTTGTCAGCACACCAGCAAAAACAACGCCCTTTAAATTAAAAACCCCGGGGGATGTAAATTGAGCCAAAGAATTTAGCCCCCAGAAACTATTTCGTGTTCAATTGCATGGTTTTTCCACGCCACAACCCAAAAAAATTTCGTTTATTAAACCTTTGCTTGTGAAATTTGGCACCAAAAAAAAAAATAAAATTTGGTTGGGTTGAAAAAACGGTTTTTTTTTTGTCAGCACACCAACCCAAAAAAACGCTTAATTAACCCCGGAAAAAAAAATTTGCGCCAAAGAATTGGGCCCCCACAAACTAGTAGCTGTTACAATTGCGTTTTTCTAACGCCCAAACCCCCAACAAGAGATAAAATTGTAATTAGCCTTTTTTTTTAATTTGGCTACCCAAAAAAAAAAAATATTATTTGGGCGTTTTAAAAAACGGTTTTATTTTTGGGCAAACCACCAGCAAAAAAACGCTTAAATTTAAACCCCTTTAAAGTAAATTTTCCCAAAGAATTAGCCGCACCCAAAATAGTACTTTACAATTTTTTGGGGTTTTCTACGCCAAAAACAACAAGAAAAACATTTTTAATTACCTTTGTCTTGTGAATTAGGCTACCAAAAAAAAAATATATATATTTGTGGTTTAAAAAGAAACGGTTAATTTTTGTCATCACAACCAGCAGAAACAACCGCTTAAAAAACCCTGATGTAAATTGAGCGCCAAAGAATTGGAGCCGCACAAACTAGTAGCTTTGTAGCGTGTTACAATTGCGTGATTTCTACGCCACCCATCAACAAGAGATACAGTAGTAAGAAGCATTTGCATGATAATTAGGCTACAAAAAAAATATATATATATATGGCGTTGAAAAAGACGGATTAATTTTTTGTCAGCACACCAGCAAAAACAACGCCTTAATTAAACCCCTGGATGTACATTGCGCCAAAGAATTGAGGCCGCACAAACTAGAAGCGTGTACAATTGCGTGTTTTCCTACGCCACACCCCAAGAGATACAGTTTTGTAATTAGCCTTTGCTTGTGAACGTAAGGCATACCAAAAAAAAATAAATATAATTTAGGCAAGTTGAAAAAAGACGGTTATTATATGTCAGCCCACCAGCAAAACAACGCATAAATTAACCCCTGCTGTAAATTATGCGCCAAAGAATTAGCGCACAAACTAGTAGCGTGTTACAAATGCGTGTTTTTCTACGCCAGCACAACAAGAGATAACAGATGTAATTAGCCTTTGCTTGTGAAATTATGCTACCAAAAAAAAATATATATATTTAGGCGTTGAAAAGACGGTTTATTTTTTTTTTGTCAGCACACCAGCACAACAACGCTAAATTAACCCCTGGATGTAAAAATGGCGCCAAAGAATGAGCCGCACAAGACAATAGCTTTTGTAGCGTGTTAACAATTTCGTGTTTTCACCGCCAACACAACAAGAATACAGTGGTAATTAGCCTTTTGCTTGTGAATAGGCTACCAAAAAAATATATATAAATTTGGCGTATTTAGAAAACCATAAAGACGGTTTACTTTTGTCAGCACAACCAGCAAAACAACGTCTTATACCCCCTGGATGTAAATTTGCGCCAACAAGAATAGAGCCGCACAAACTAGTAAGCAGTGTAACAATTGCGTGTTTTTCTACTCCACACAACAAGAGATACAGTGTAATTAGCCTTTGCTTGTGAATTAGGCTACCAAACAAAATATATATAATATGTGCGTGGAAAAAAGACGTTTAATTATTTGTCACACACCAGCAAAAGAACGCTTAATTAACCCCTGGATGTAATTGCGCCAAAGAAATGAGCCGCAACAAACATAGCGTAGTTACCATTGCGTGTTTTCACGCCACACACCCTACCACAAGAATAAACAGTTTGTAAAAAGCCTATTGCATGTTAAATAGGCTACCAAAAAAAAATATATATATCTGGCGTTGAAAAAGACGGTTTATTTTTGTCAGCAGCACCAGCAAAACAACGCATAAGTTAAACCCCTGGATGTAAATTGCGCCAAAGAATTGACCGCACAAACTAGTAGCCTATGAAGCGTGTTATCAAATGCGTGTTTTCCTACGCCACAACAAACAAGAGATACAGTTGTAATTAGCCTTTGCTTTAGTGAATTAGGCTACCAAAAAAATATATATATATTTGGCGGTGAAACAGAACGGTTTATTTTTGTCAGCAACACCACAAAACAACCTTTAATTAACCCCTTGGATGTAAATTGCGCCAAAGAATTGGACCGCACAAACTAGTAGCCTTTTGAAGCGTGATTACAATTGCGTTTTTTTCCTACGCCACACAACAGAGATACAGTTGTAATTACCTTTGCTTGTGAATTAAGCAATCCAAAAAAATATCTATATATTTTGGCGTTGAAAAAGACGTTTATTTTTGTCAGCAACACCAGCAAAACAACCGCTTAATTAACCCCTGGATGTTAAATTGCGAGCGCCAAAGATTGAGCCCGCACAAACTATAGCGGTACAATTGCGTGTTTCTACGCCACAACAACAAGAGATACAGTTGTAATTAGCCTTTGCTTGTAATTAGGCTACAAAAAAAAATATATATAATTGGCGTTGAAAAATACGGATTACTTTTTGTCAGCACACCAGCAAACAACTCTTAATTAACCCCCTTGGAGTAAATTGGCGCCCAAAGAATTGAGCCGCACAAACAAGTAGCTTTGTAGCGTGTTACAATTGCGTGTTTATCTACGCCACACAACAAGAGATACAGTTGGAATTAGCCCCCTTTTTTGGGCTTGTGAATTAGGCTACCAAAAAAATATATATACTATTTGGCGTATGGAAAAAGACGGTTTATTTTTGTCAGCACACCAGCAAAAAACACGCTTAATTAACCCAGGATGTAAATTGCGCCAAAGAATTGAGCCGCTACAAACCTAGTAGCGTGTTACAATTGCGTGTTTTGAACGCCACACAACATGAGATACAGTTGTAATTAGCCTTTGCTTGTTAATTAGGCTACAAAAAAATAATATATATTGGCGTTGAAAAAAGACGGTTTTTATTTTTGTCAGTCACACCAGCAAACAACGCTTAATTAACCCCTGGAGGTAAATTAGCGCCAAAGAATTGAGCCGCACAAACAGTTCGTTTAAATTCCGTGTTTAATCTACGCCCACACAACAAGAGATACAGTTGTAATAAGCCTATTTGCTTGTTGAATATAGCTACCAAAAAATATAAATATATTTTTAGTTGAAAAATACGGTTTATTTTTGTCAGCACACCAGCAACAATACGCGTAAATTTTAACCCCCTGGATGTAAATTGCGCCAAAGAATTGAGCCGCACAACTATAGCGAGTACAATTGCGATGTTTTAGCCTACCCACACAACAAGAGATACAGTTGTAATAGCTTCTGCTTGTGAATTAAGGCTACCAAAAAAAAATATAATATTTGAGCGTTGAAAAAGAACGGTTATATTATTTGTCAGCACCCAGTCAAAACAACGCTTAATTAACCCCAGGATGTAAATTGCGCCAAAGAATTGAGCCGCACAAACCAAGTAGCGTGTTACGATGTCGTGGGTTTTTTTCTACGCCACACAACAAGATGATACAGTGTAAATTTAAGAGCCTTTGCTAGTGAAATAGGCTACCAAAAAAAATATAAATATTTTCCCGATGACAAAGACGGTTTATTTTTGTCAGCACACAGTCCAAAACAACTCATAATTAACCCTGTAGTAAATTGCGCAATAGAATTCAGCCAGCCAAAAATGACAGTGGTTATTTATTTATTGTAAAAACGCCTGTTTCTTTAAATGAATAAAACAGGAACTGCTTAGATCTCCACTTGGATATTGTAATGTATATGCAGCTGCAGTGGACCGGCACACTGGATTTCAGATCCAATACCGCCCAAAAAAACAGAAAATAGAACATTCAGGAGAACAGTCTCTGAGACAAGCTGAGACACCCCACAGAAATCGCTGTAATAAAAAATCAGTTTCTTCAGAAAAGCCTACCACCCCGCAGCAGCACCTTCCCTATCATTACAGTGAGAGAGTGTGAGCTTCCCAGGGCGCGCTTCGGTCTTATATAGTGCGGTGGCCAGTCACAGAATCCCGCCGGTCACTGATTGGCTTGCGCACGATCTCTGCACATTTCTGCAGGACTATGCCCTTCTTCCTCCCAGAGTGCTTTTGCCCCATGCATATCGCCATGTGCTTCCGCAGCATTTTATCAATCAAAAGCACACTTTTCGTTCCACTGCCCGAAAGTACCGCACCCAAAGTTCGACTTCGGTCGAACCAAGTTTTCCTGAAATTCTAAAACGAATTCCACTCGTTAGAATCAATTCGCCCCATCACTAATTATGAACATGTTAAAATGTCTTTTTTTGGCGGTGGAAAAAGAAAGTTTCATTTAGTTGACCACAACAGCAGAGCAAAACTCTTAATTGACCCCTGATGTAAATTGCGCAAAGAATTGACACCAAAAATTACTCACTTTGTAGCTTGTTAAAATTGTGTATTTTACGGTACACAACAACAAGAAAAACTATGTAAATAACCTTCGTGTTAAGAATTATGCTCCAGGTAAACAAGTCTTTTTTTTCGGTGAATAAAACGTCTTTTAGTGACCACAACAGCAGAACAACGCTTTAATTAACCCTGGATGTATAATTTGCCAAAAGAATCGAACAACTAAAAATTACCAGTTTGATAGACGTGTTACAAAAGGCGTGAATTTTACGGTACACAACAAACAAAAACTTGTAATTAAACCTTCGTATGAATTGATGCTACAAGTAAAATTCTTTTTTGTCGTGAATAAGAAGTTTTCTCATTAGTGACTCACAACAGCAGAACAACGCTTAATTAACCCCTGATGTAAATTGCGCAAAGAATTGGGAAGCACCAAAAATCACCAGCTTTGTAGCGTGTTTACAAGGCATGTATTTTACGGTAACACAACAACAGAAAAACTTTGTAATTGATCCTTTCGGTTATGAATATCTATATGGAAACAATGTCTTTTATTGCCGTGAAAAAGAACGTTTCTTTTAGAGACCACAACATCAGAACAAACGCTTAATTAACCCTGATGTAAATTGGCGCAAAAGAATTAGAGCAACCAAAAATTACCCAGCTTTGTAGCTTGTTAATATTCCGTAAATTTACGGTAATCACCCCAACAACAAAAAAACTCTTAATCAACCTTCGTTTATGAATTAAGGCTACAGTAAATGTCTTTATTGGCGGTGAACAAAGAACGTTTCTTAGAGACCACAACGTCAGAACAACCTTAATTAACCCCTGGATGTAATAGCCGCAAAAAATTGAGCAACGACCAAAAATTACCAGCTCTGTAGCGTGTTAAAAGGCGTGTATTTTACGGTACACCCACAACAGAAAAATTTGTAATTAACCTTCGGTTATGATTATGCTACAATAAAATGTCTTTTTGGCGTGAAAAAAACAGTTTCTTTTAGTGACCACAACCGCAGAACAACGCTTAATTAAACCCTGGATGTAAATTGGCACAAAAGAAATGGTGCTGCAATAATTACCAGCTTTGTAAGCGTGTAAAATGGCGTGTATTTTACGGTACGCAACAACAAAAAACTTGTAATTAACCTTCGTTATGAATTATGCTACAGGAAAATTCTTTTTTGCGTGAAAAGACGGTTTTTTTTAGTGACCCCAACCAGAACAACGCTAATAACCCTGGATGTAAATTGCGCAAAAGAAATGAGCAACCAAAAATAAGGTGTATTTGGATTGTAAAAACGCTGTTTCTTTTAAATGAATACAACAGGAACAGGCTTAGATAACCCTTGGATATTTCAATGTGCTTTGAGCAGGGTAGCATTAACAATGCATAGCAGCTGCATTGAACGCACACTGGACTTCACTTCCAATACCCCCACAAAATCAGAATTATAACGTAAGAGAAGTAGTCTCTTTATATCGCTGTATAAAAATGAGTTCTTTATTAAGAGATATCATAAGCAGCCGTGGCAGCACCTTCCCTACTCAGTACAGTTAGAGCGGGATGAGGCTCAGCGTCCGCCCGGACTATAATATGCGGTGACATCACAGAATCCCGCCGGTCTCTGATTGGCTTCATCTCTGCACATGTCATGTAGGCTATGCCCTTCTTCCTCCCCGAGTTCTTTGCCCCATGTAAACGCCATGTGCTTGCAGCCATTTTATCAATCAAAAC
>JAODAL010075194.1:0-14090 GCA_025379985.1 Phyllomedusa bahiana
TGGCAAAAAGTTAAAGGGGGCCCCGCTACTAGTGCCATTTAAAATGCTGGTATCCCCTTTATGGGCATAAGGGTTTTTGGGCCCTCTGGCTCAGGGCCTGGTAGGTGCTACCTCTGCACCCCCTGTAGTTTCGCCCCGGCTTACCCCCTGTAGGGGCCACGCGGGAGAAATCTATATCCTATGCATTTTCCCCTTGAAAGGGTTTATATTTTGGCTATGTGTCTATCAGCTTTGGGAAAACCCAATTAGGAAACAATCGACTTTTAAGATCTTTTATGTTCTGACAAATGTAATTATGACCCTCACGATTCAACTTTACCTTGGCTGCGGCTTTACCCTTGCTTCTTCCCGGTATTTAAAACCCTAAAAAAGGAGTAGAAGGTAAAATTTATACAATGGTCCCAACATCAGTTTTTACCTTCCCCTCTTTCCGTTATATATTTTTTAACGTTCTGAATTATATTAACCCCTTTACAAATTTGGGGACATACAGGATTCATTTATTATAGCCGGGGGGTGTTTTGTTTTTACACCCGACACCTGTGCTAATAACGGGAATGGACCCGGCCCGATCCCTGCTGTTCACATGGCGTATTGTGGGCGTCCCTTGCACATGCCTGCGTTGAAAGTAACGTGGCCACATGTCTTTTAAACAGCACAACAGCCCTGCCCCCTATTACTTTGGGGGGGGGAATACGGGGTTTAACATAGCACTCAACTAGTGCTATGCATTTATTTAATTACGGGGGTACTTCAGGGTTTGTTAGTGCAATTTCAATATGCCCGGGCAAAATGCTTATGCAATTTTTAACCCAAATCGCGTGATGCCAATTGGTTGCCTGGCAGCTGGAAACCAATAAAAGACTTCTAGGGCTTGCCAGTTATCACTTCTTTTTCTTCCTGCCCCCCGGGGATTTACAACAGTATTTTACATTTTTGCGAAAAAAAAAAGGGACGTCCACCCAGTTCAGCCTTTGCCCTATGTGTTGATCCAAGGAAGGAAAAAAACCCAATGGGGTAGAAGAATTGTCCTCATTTTAGGGGAAAAAGTTCCTTCCCCTCCAATCTGGCAATCGAATAAAACCCTGGATCAAGACCCTTCTCCAGAATCCCGGGGGACTATAACTTTTTCTATATAATCTAGAAAAAGATCCGCCCTTCTCCAAATCCTGGTCACTTAACTTTTTTTTTATTACTCTAGAAATGTATCCAGACCCTTCCCAGAATCCTGGTCACTATAACTTTTTATATTATTACATCTAGAAATGTCTCCAGACCCCTTTTCCCAAATTCCCCCGGGCACTATAACTTTTTATATTATTACATCTAGAAATTTTCCAACCCCCCTCCAGAATCGGGCATAAACTTGTTATATTATTACATCTAGAAATTTTCCGACCCTTCTCCGAATCCCGGGGGGCACTATAACCCGTTATATTTTTACATTAGAAATGTATCCAGACCCTTCTCCAGAATCCCGGGGGCACTTTTAAATTGTTTATTATTACTCTAGAAAGCATCCAGCCTTCTCCGAATCTGGGGCACTTAACTTTTTTATATTATTAATCTAAAATGTATTCAGACCCTTTTCCAGAATCCCGGTCCTATAACTTGTTATATTATTTACATCTGAAATGTTCCGACCCTTTTCCAAATCCCTCCCTAAACCTGTTATATTATTAATCTAGAAATGTACCCGCCCTTCTCCAAATCTATTCCTATAAATTTTAAATTTTACATCACAATGTTTTGGGTGGTCAGGGCTTGCCCCCGTCTATGCCCGGGGGTTCTCAATGTAAAAAAATGCTTTTATGGTCAGGGGTTGCTTCGTTTGCCGGGAGGTTTCAATGTAAACAAAACATTTGTAATGGTCAGGGCTTTGTTTGCTATGCTGGGAGGTTTAAGTAAAACAAAGCATTTGTAATGGTCGGGGGTTTTTTCGTCTATGCCTGGGGGGTTCTAAGTAAAAAAAATGCTCGTAATGGTCAGGGTTAGCTTTTTCTTGCCTGGGGGGTTCTCAATTAAAACAATGCATTTTTTAGGTCAGGGGTTAGCTTCGGGCTATGCCTGGGGGGTTTCAAAGTAAAAAAAATGCTTTTTTTAATGGTCAGGGCTTAGCCTCGTCTATGCCTGGGAGGTTCTCAATGTAAAACAATGCATTTGGAACAGAAAGGGCCTAGCTTGGTCCCGAGCTGGGAGGATCAGTATATAAAATAATACATTTGAAATGGGCATGCCTTAGCTTGGTCTCCACCTGGGAGGATGTGCATGTAATACAATGCATTTGGAACAGGCAGGGCTTAGGTTTGTCTCCACCTGGGAGGATCTGCATATAAAACAATGCTTTGTAATGGGCAGGGCTTAGCTTGGTCTCTGGCTTGGAGGATCTAAATGTTAAAACAATGCATTGAATGGGCGGGGCTTAGCCTTGTCTCCGCCTGGGAGGATCTCCATGTAACACAATGCATTTGGAATGGGCAGGGCTTATCCTTGTCTCCGCCTGGGAGGATCTGCAAAAGGGCAATCTTTTTACCCCTCAATCAGCTTCTGGGCACAAATTAAGAAGACTGAGTGAAGATAGACTCCTGATTTTGCTTCCAAATTTCTTTAGCACCGGTTGGTTAGAGAACTCGAGGAATGTTTTGCATATGTCATTTTCCACATCCTCTCCCTTTAATTCTCAATTTATTGCAGACAGCTGAAGTTTCCTCTTAGATCTCTAGGACAGTGACCTGGTTGGATGCACTCCAGATAAAACAAATGCTGAGAATACTGTTATATGAGCTCCTGCTTCCTCTCCCAGAAAAACATTGAAATGAAATAGGCTCTATAGTAGAATACAAATCTGGGGCTTTAAATTGTGCCTTTGATTCAGGCATGTAATGACGCTAAGGTTAAACATTTACTACTTACATATAATACTAACAAATGTGATAGAAAAAGCTAGCCATAGTAACATTGCAATCATTGAGATTTACTGATCAAATAAAAGAATAAAAAAAATTATTTTCTGGAAGAAATTGGGACTGAGTGGCTAGAATAAAGTTAGAAGAGACCAGCTTTACTTATGTGACTGCAGTAGAGACCAATGAAGGAATTGCCCCCACAGTTCATTGCTTCAGACACATAAACTAGAAATGGCAAGAATAAGAAGGTAAAACACTTTATCTCCTATTAATTACTATGGAGAAGAGCAGCTCTGAAGTGCAAACTGCTGCTCTAAAAAGCAAAGAACTGGGAAAACCAATAAAATGGACAAATCATTCAATATAGGCCCCTTGGCACAATAAGAATAACCTCCACCATTGACATTTATCAACTGTCCACAGGGTAGGTAAAAAAAAATATCTGAGTGCTGGGAGTCCCTAAGTTCCCCACCTTCCCCTTGCTAAAACAGGACCCCTGAATCCCCCATCTGTCCCTGCAGCACTCACCTACCTCCATCAGTCCCATGGACTTTCAATAAAGCAGAAGTGCCCATTGCTCTATTCAAAGCATCAATATCTCTACATACTCTATGTGTAGAGCCCAGGAGATCAGGTGATCAAAGGAGGTGTATATTTTTTCTAAGAGCAACCTGAAAACCACACCCCTTAGATCCTGCCTCCCAAGACTTTTAAGGAAAGAAAGAGTGGGGTGCGCACTAGAATAGGGACCCCGAGTCACCCGTCGGTGCCTGCTACAAACTCCTTTCTCCATCAGACCCATTTTACAGGTCAATCTAATTTTTGGGGATAGCAAATTTGTAGAGGTTTCATTTTGTTTTAGTACTCTAAAAAAATTCTATTTTAAATTTCTTTTGCTGAAATGGCAATTTCTGCGACCAAATAATTTTTGGGGTTTTTCCACCTATGGGCAAGAGTGAGGGCTAATTTTATGCAGGATGAAGAGTAGTTTTTATTGGTACCACTTAGGGATACATGCGACTTTTTGATCGCCTTTTATTCCAATTTTCTGCAACCACATAATGACCAAAAAAGCCACAATTTTGGCATTTGGAATTTTTTTTTTCTTCTACGGTGTTCAATGTAGTGGATAAATGATGTTCTCTTTTCATAGATCAGACGCGGCGATAACGATTATGTGTAACTTTCTTTTTTTAATTTTATTTGTAAAATGGCGAAAGGGGGGATTTGAACTTTTAATATTTATTTATTTTTTTTTTTTTCAACTTTAATACTTAGTCCCCTTTGGGTACTTCACCACTATAGGGCGAGATCTCTTGTCCTATATACGGCAGTACTCTTCTACTGCCATATATAGGCTTTTCATTCATACCTATAACACAATGCCTATGGGCTATGAAAGGGTGTAATAGGTGTACCAACATGACAGCTACGGAAGCCTGCAAGAGGCTTCCGGTTGCCATGGTAACTGATTGTCACTCCGCAATTATATTAGGAAGGGGCGATCGGAGGGAGGAATAGTGCATGGCACTCTTCCTCATTCAGTAACATGCCGCCCCCACAGTCATCATGCCTTCTAAAGTATTATCAGCAGGGATCGGAGTCGGCTCTGTTCCCTACTGTTGCCGGATGTAATAATTAGGACACCTGTAATCCACAGCACTCCTTATGCAGTTGAAGAATAGATTTATTGTACAAAAAAGTATATCCAAAGTCAACTCTCCATTTAAGAGTACATAGTGCACAAGAGGATTCATAGAAAAATCCAATAATCCAACGTTTTGGCCGTAATAGACCTTCATCAGGGACCAGCCGTGGGAAGGAGCGCAGGAGAGCTGCCACCGCCTGCTGCATATGGAGCAAACTCAGAGCGTGAGTCCGCCCCATACACCCTTTTTGGTTTTTCAATGTCCAACCATGTATCAGAGAACCCACATAGTAGTGCTAGATAATAGATACTGACCACCTTGTTATTCCCTTCCAAGAAGGTGTAATGTTCTTGAACCTATGTGGGCCCCATAAACCTTTAGGTCCTATAGCAGCTGTTATAGCTATAGTTACACCCATGGAAGCTAATATTGAGGATCACATGAAGTGACATATAAATGGCCACCATGTAATACTCTAGCCCAGGGCGTAACTTCAAGCTCTTGGGTCCTAGTGCAAAAAGTTAAATGGGGCCCTCAGCTACTATGTGCCATTTACAATGCTGGTATCTCCTTATGTGGCATAAGGGCTTTTGGGCGCCCTCTGGCTGCAGGGCCTGGTAGCGACTGCTACCTCTGCACCCCCTGTAGCTACGCCCCGGCTCTAGCCGCCCTGTAGTGGCCATCGCAGGAGAAATCTATGATCCTATGCAGTTTCCTTGCAAGGTGATATTTGTGGCCTATGTGTCTATGCAGCTCTTGAAAACCCCAATTAGTGCAACAACTCTGACTTTTAAGATCTTTTAATGTTCTGACAAATGTAATTAGTGATCCTCACGATATCAACATTTACACCTTGGCTGCCGGCTTTACACCTTGCTTCTTACGCTGATATTCTGATAACCTGGAAAGGAGTAGAAGGTACAATTTATACAACTGGTCCCAGACATCAGTTTTTACTCTTCCCCTCATTCCGTTATATATTATTTAACGTATCTGAATTATATTAACCCCTTACAGACATTTGACATACAGGTATATCATTTATATATACGCCGCGGGTGCTGTTTTGTTATTACAGCCGACACCTGCTGCTAATAACAGGGAATGGAGCCGGCTCCGATCCCTGCTGTTCACATGGCGTATTGTGGCGCGTACCTGTGCACACTGCCTGCTGTTGAAAGTATACGCTGGCCAGCATGTCCTTTAAACAGCACAACAGCCCTGCCTCCTATTACTTTCGGGAATACGGCGGTTTAACATAGCACTCAACTAGTGCTATGCATTTATTGTATTTACGGGGTGTACTTCAGGCGCATTGTAGTTCAATTTCAATTTTTGCCCCGAAAATGCTGTAAAGAACTTACTTTAAAAACCCCAAAACCGGGGATGCCAAAATTGGTTTTGGGCCATTGGGGAGTGAAAACCTAAAAGAAGGGCTTTCTATGGCGGCCCCTTTTTAACACTTCAAATTTCTTCCCGCCCCCCCGGGATCTTACTACCGTAGTTTTTATAAATTTTTCGAAAAAAAAAAAAGGGGACCTCCCCTCCAGTTCCCGGGCCCAAATTTTCCTAATGTTGATCCAGAGGAAAGGGAAAAAACCCCAAAGGGTTTGAAAACAAATTTTCCCCCAAATTTTTGGGGAAAAAGAAAAGTTCCCTTTCCCCACTCCCAAATCTGGCAATCCCAAAAAAAAAAATCCCTGGATCAAGACCCTTTCCAGAATCCCGGGCCCCTAAAAAACTTTTCATTATTACATCTAGAAATGCAACCAGACCCTTTTTCCAGAAACCGGGCACTATAACTTTTTTATATTATTACATCCCAGAAATGTATCCAGACCCTTCTCCAGGGAATTCCCCCTTTACTTAAACCCGTTATAAATTACATCTAGAAATTTTAAACCAGACCCTTCCAAATCCCGGGGGCAAATATAACCCTTTTTCTTTTTTATTACATTTTAGAAAAGGGTTTTTCCCCAAACCCTTTTCCAGAATCCCGGTCAATATAACTTGTTTATATTATTAATCTAGAAAAAGTATCCAGACCCTTCTCCCCAAAACCCCCTTCACTATAACCTGTTATATTATTTTCATCTAGGAAATTTTATCCAACCCTTCTCCAAATTCCCCGGTTTACTTAAATTAACTTTTTTCTATTATTAACCCTCCCAAAAAAATGCATCCCGACCCTTCTCCAGAATCCTGGTCACTTTAACTTTTTCTATTATTACTTTTAAAAATTTTTCCAGACCCTTCCCAAACTCCTTTTCACTATTAATTGGGTTTTAATTTTTACATCTAGAAAAAGTATCCCGGGCCCCCCTGCAGAATCCCGGTCACTAGAAATTGTTTTATTATTAAAAATTTTTAGAAAGGGATCCAGACCCTTTTCCGAATCCCGGTCACTATAAAACCTTTATATTTTTACTCTAAAAAAGATCCAGGAAACCCTTCCCCCAAATCCCTATTCACTTAAAAAAAACCCTTGGGTTTTATTATTACATTTTAGAAATGTCCCCCAGACCCCTTTTTCCAAATTTGGTTTACTGTAACCCTTTTTCTATTAATTTCATCTAGAAATGTATCCAGGGCCCCCTTCCCCCCAGAATCCGGTCTCTATAATTTGTTATATTATTACATCCCAGGGAAAGTTTTCCCAACCCCTTTTCCCCAAAAACCTGGTTTACTATAACTTGTTTTTATTTTACCCTTTTAAAAAAAACCCCCCAGACCCCTTCTCCCCGAATTTCCCGGGGCACATAACTTGTTTTATTATTAATCTATAAAAGTTTTCCAGACCCTTCTTCCAGAATCCTGGTTTGCTTAAAACCTTTTTATATTATTACATCTAGAAATTTTTCCCGACCCTTCCCAGAATCCTTTGGGCGCCCATAAATTTTAATTTAATTACTTCTGAAAAAGACCCAGGGCCCTTCTCCCCGGAAACCCCGGGTCACTATAAAATTGGGTTTTATTTTTACATCTAAAAAAAGTATTTCCGTCCCTTTCTCCAAAGTCCCGGCACAATAACCCGGTTATTTTAAAAAACATCTAAAATGTATCCAACCCCCTTTTCCAGGGGGTCCCGGGGCCCCCTATAACCCGTTTTTTATTATTAAAAACTTAAAAAAGTTAAACCAGACCCTTCTCCCAGAATCCTTTGGGCAAATTAACTTTTAAATTATTACTTCTAGAAAAGTAAACCATCCCCCTTCCCCCAGGGAATTCCCCGGGCGCTAAAACCGGGTTTTATTTAAAACATCTAGAAATGTATTTCCCGAAACCCCTTTTCCAGAGTCCCGGTCACTAAAACCCTTTTTTATTATTACAACTAGAAAAAGTTTCCCAGACCCTTCTCCAGAAACCAGGTCACTCTAACCTTTTTGGGATTATTAAAATCAAAAATGTATCCCAAACCCTTTTCCCCGAAAACCCGGTCACTAGAACCTTGTTAAAAAATTTAAACCCTCTAGAAAAGGGCCCCGGAACCCCTTCTCCAAAAATCCCGGGCACTAAAAAACTTGTTTTTAAAATTAATTAAAACCCAAAAAATGAAACAGAAAACCCTTCCCCGAAACCAAATCACTAGAAAAATTGTTATATTAAAAAACAAACCCCAGAAAAAAGGAAAAACCAGGGCCCTTCCCCCAGGAAACCCGGTCCCCCTAAAATGGTTTATAAATTTAAAAAACCCCAAAAAAAAGTATCCAGCCCTTCTCCAGAATCCTGGTCCTAAAATTTTGTTATATTATTACATCTAGAAATGATCCAGACCCTTCTCCAGAACCCCTGGTCACTGTAACTTTTTATATTTTTACATTAAAATGTATCCAACCCTTTCCAAAACCCTGATCACTATGATTTTTATATTATTATATTAGAAAGATCCAAACCCTTTCCAAACTTGGTCACTAAACTTGTAAATTAAAATTAATTATTACCCCCTTGTTTGAAGCACAATTGAAATACATCGGTGAAGGGGTCTTTGGGTTTCCCCCTGCCCTCCAAAAGCCCTTTTTGGGGGCTAGTGCTTTAGACCTGCAACCTACAAGATGTCATTGGAGGAAGCTGACACAAGGGGGTGATTACAGGCATGACCTGGTGTGATTTCATGTGCTTGGGCAGGCCCCCAGAGATTTCCCTTTGGCATGGGGCTCAAAAATGCTTTTAAACCCCGGGACCCCACCAATCTAAAAAAAAAATTTGACCCTCCCGATATTAATCAAAATCTATATGCAAATACCCGGGGTTCAAATTCCTCATAAAAATTAATCTTTAAATAAAAAAAAATAAAAAATAAATTTTTTTTATCTTTTTTGTTATAAAGGTTAAGTTTTATAAGGTTTCTGTAACTGGATATTTGTAAAATTTCAGCCCTTTTTTCTTACTTTGGGAAATTTTTTTGGGGTATATTTGCTTCAAAAGTGAGACATGTTTTTTAAAAAGCCAAGCCAGATACCAATCTAAAGACATCTGTTCAGGGTGCTTGCCACTCATCAGTGCAAAGCATTCACGGTTTATAAGTTTCCACACACCTCCATGGTACATTCAAGGTGCTTTTCTCCAATGAGGTACTTTACCCCTTTTGAGTTACGACTAAAACCCCCCTAATAGACACCACTACTCCCCTTTGCACGAAAAAATCTGAGCAGGTATCAAAAACGTGCTTTAGATGATTAATGGCTTTGGGTTTTTTCTCCTAGTCACATTTCAAGGCTCAGTGATGTGACTTTAAGGGACACTACATCCAATCGTTGGCGCTGGAGTCCTCTTTTCCTTGAGCTTATTTGAAAACTGGCGGTACAAGGCAACGGGGCATTTCCAGGTACAAGAGGAGGCTAGTAGTGAAGTAGGGATATCAATCAAGCCTGACATAGTCAGATTTAGAGACTGGAACATGTGACTCTTCTTTGATAATTAGCATAATGCACAAATTACATTAAGGGGGGACATGTATATCGGGTTTACGCCCGTTTTTTGGGGTATATGCACCTCCCCCGGCCCAATCCCCCCCGTCGGGGGACAGGGATGCAGTTTTGGGCCGTGTTTCGCCACTTTCAGCTGCGCCCCCCCATGAAGGGGCGGGAAGTGGGGGGGTTGGTGTGGGCGCGGGGGGAAAGGCTTCCGGGGCGGGGCGCGGGGGCCCTCGAAAACCCGAGCATGTAGATGGCGGTCGGCCCAAACGAGGGCAATGCACGCTCGGCAGTTCCCCACAGGCAGACCTGGTTTATTTTGTCAAATGCTCCGGCGGGGGGCGAAATGAAGCAGGGGGCGGAACAGGAGGAAACTAGAAGATCGCGCAGAAAAACTCGGCGCTTCCGCTCTGTGCACAGAGTATGATTCCCAAAAAATCGCCTTTAAAAGCGAAAACAGTGTCAGAAAAGAGCCCCAAACCCCAAAATAAACAAATAAAAAAAAAAAAAAAACATTTCCAAAACTCTAGAACGGCGCAAATATCAAGAATTATATATTGGAAATTTGGGAAATACAGTAATTCAAATTTGAAAGCTATTTCATTGTGGGATAAACCGCCAATCAGAATAGGAGCGACAGTGAACCATTAAAACCTATGGGAAGGATTGACCAATCAGAATCCACGGCGGGATAATTCAAAATACAGTAAAAAGACAGAAAAGAGCTGATTGGCTGACAAAAAGCGGGGCTTGGCTAGCTCGGCCAACAGAATAGGAGCGACAAAGACCCATTCTAGTCTATGGAGAAGTTTAGAACCAATCAGAATCCACGGCGGATAATTCAAAAAAACAGTAAAAAACAGAAAGAGCTGATTGGCTGAGCTACGGGTTTGCTTGGATATCCCAGCCAATCAAGCGCGAGCAAACTTCTCCCATTATAGTCTATGGAGAGATGGGCGCTCTGAAATCTCGGCTCTCAGCGCCGTGCGGCAGAAGTATGAATAAAAAAAATGATTTTTATTAAGTGTAAAACATTATCAGATACAGAGCCGAACCCTTCTTTACAAATAAAGCAGTAAAAAAAAACCCGAACAACGCGTTTGTCGCCGAGACCGCGTTTACATAGGGAATTCCCAATAGAGAGAATCGCCGGGAAATTTACAGTAATTCAAATTGTTTAAGCTCTTCTCATTTTTTTCGGCATAAACCAGCCTTTCAAAAAAGGAGCGACAATGTCCCATTAAAACCTATGGAGGAGAATTGCCCAAATCAGAATAGGAGCGACAAATGTCCCATTATATCCTATGGAGAAAAATTACCAATCATATTCAAAGGCGGGACAGTTCAAAATACAGTAAAAATGCAGAAATGAGCTGATTGGTTGAAGCGGGGGGGGCCGTCCAGCTTAGCCAATCAGAGCGCGAGCTACTTTCTCATAGAGTTCTATGGGAAAAGAAATTCTGAGCGCGCTCTATGATTGGCTAAGTTTAAAAGGGGGCGCCATTATTTGGACCAATGGGAGAGCGGCGACGTTTCCTATGGGTTTTCTAATGCAATCTGAAATCAAACTGTACATGGCCGAAATCAAAGTATAAGACTACAGAAGTTGTCCCGATGTGTATATAGAACGAATAATAATATGGGGCAACGAAAAAAAAATATTAAATCAATAAAATCATGTTTATTTCTTTATTCGTTCCACACCATACTATTTGATCCTTGGTTTAACGAAAATAAAGAAAAAAAACATGATTTTATTGATTTAATTTTTTTTTTTCGTTACCCCCATCTTATTGATCTTTTTATATACACATCGTGACAACTTCTGGAGTCTTATAATTAAATTTCGGCCGTGTACAAATTGATTTCAGATTGCATTAGAAAAACCCATAGGAGCGTCGCTCGCTCTCCCATTGGTCCAAATAACGGCGCCTCTTTTAACTTAGCCAAACATAGAGCGGCTCAGAATTTCTTTTCCCCATAGAACTCTATTGAGAAAAGTAGCTCGCGCTCTGATTGGCTAAGCTGGACGAGCCCCTTTCCGGGTTCAACCAATCAGCTCGTTTCTGCATTTTTTACTGTATTTTTTAACTGTCCCGTCCTTGGAATAGGATTGGTCAATTTTTCTCCATAGGATATAATGGGACATTGTCGCTCCTATTCTGATTGGTCAATTCTCCCCCATAGGTTATAATGGACATTGTCGCTCCTATTCTGATTGGCTGGCTTATGCCGACCAATGAGAATAGCTTAAACAATTTGAATTACTGTTTTCCCGCGATTCTCTCTATTGCAATTCCCTATGTAGCGCCGGTCTCGGCGACAAACGCGTTGTTCGGGTTTTTAATTGCTTTATTTGTAAAGAAGGTTTCAGCTCTTTATCTGAGAATGTTTTACACTTAATAAAAATTATTTTTTTATTCATACTTCATGCCGCACGGCGCTGAGCGCCGAGATTTCAGAGCGCCCATCTCTCCATAGACTATAATGGGGAAGTAGCTCGCGCTCTGATTGGCTGGGATATCCAAAACCCCGCTAGCTCAGACAATCAGATCTTTTTTGTCTTTTTACTGTATTTTGAACTATCCCTCATTTTATTTTGATTGGTCCAAACTTCTCAATAGGATAAATGGGACTTTGTCGCTCCTATTCTGATTGGTTAATACTCCTTCATAGGTTAGAATGGGCCACTGTCGCTCCTATTCTGATTGGTCCAAACTTCTCCATAGGATATAATGGGTCTTTGTCGCTCCTATTCTGAATGGCTGGCTTCTGCCGACCAATGAGAATAGCGTAAACAATTTGAATTACTGTATTTCCCGGCGATTCTCTCTATTGTAATTCCCTATGTAGCGCCGGTCTCGGCGACAAACGTGTTGTTTTCGGGTTTTTAACTGCTTTATTTGTAAAGAAGGGTTCTGCTCTTTATCTGATAATGTTTTACACTTAATAAAAATGATTTTTTAATTAATACTCCATGCCGCACGGCGCTGAGCGCCGAGATTGCATTGCGCCCATCTCTCCATTGACTACAATGGGAGAAGTAGCTCGCGCTCTGATTGGCTGGGATAGCCAAGCCCCCGCTAGCCCGCCAATCAGCTCTTTTCTTCTTTTTTACTGTATTTTGAATTATCCCGCCGTGGATTCTGATTGGTCTAAACTTCTGCATAGACTAGAATGGGCCTTTGCCGCTCCTATTCTGATTGGCTGAGCTAGCCAAATCCCGGTAGCTTAACCAATCAGCTCTTTCAGCATTTTTACTGTATTTTGAACTGTCCCGCCTTTGATTTTTGATTGGTCAATCCTTCCCCCTAGGTTTTAATGGGTTCACTGTCGCTCCTATTCTGATTGGCCGGTTATGCCGACCAATCAGAATAGCTTTCTGAATTTGAAAATTTCTGAATTTCCCGGCAAAATTTTCCAATATCTTAATTCTTGAATTAGGATATTGGGAAAATGATTTGTTTTATGTATTTTTTAGGTTTCAGCTCTTTTCCTGAGAATGTTGAATGCCTTTATAAGGGCGACTTTTGATTCATACTCCGCACCGACATGTGGAATGATTTCTCGCTGTTCCAGCCTGTCTCGCATTGGAACTGTTTTCGGCGCCTAAGTCCCGCACTCCGCCCATGTCCCCGCACTGTGCCCCACACACACTGGCGAGGCGCCGGGAACTTTTGCCCGCATGTATGAGTACGATACCTCCGGCGCCGAATCATAGGCGCAGCCCAGCACTGCGCCTCGGACCCGCACTGCGCCTAAAACACTGGCGAGGCGCGGCGGACTTTACATAGGATGTATGAGCGCGCTCCGGCCCCGACATAAATCAGGCGCAGATTCCGCCGGAAAACTGGCGGAAAGGTGCGCCCCGACCCGGCGGGATTCATACATGTGGCCCTAAAAGTTTATTTTATATAACACTAAAACAGACAATGTATACAGGGACAAAGCAATGCCCCAGTGGTATAACACCAGAGAGGTGGTCTATAGACCTCAACTCCAGAGGCATGTCGCTTTACACATATTTTAATACTAATTTTTGGAATTTTTTAATTCAAAGGAGGATTTTCCATTGTGATGTTCGTTTCTAGCTAAGAACGTACTGGCAAGTGTAAAGCGTAATAGGAAACATGAATAACTGCAGCCCTTTACTTCCACCCTGCTGTGAAAAAAATGATACAGATAGCAAAACTAAATGGAATATCTCGCCAGATTTTATTCTTCTTAATTTAAGTAAAGGAGGGAGTGAGGTTAATCCTTAGGAGGATTTTTCATTTGGACCTTTATCTTTTTATCTACAATGTAGAGACAGATCTGTATCTGTCAGGAGATTGGCTTTTATACTAATGATACTCATGCAGATGCAACCTCATCATGTTGATACTGATACAATCAGTATGATAAATATGCTCATCATGAAAGGGCAAGTGTCTCGCGCTCAGGACGGGCGTTATCATCATGGCTTCTAACAGGAAGAGTAAGAGGAGGCTTGAATTTCTGCAGTCCTTTACTTCCACCCTGCTGAGAGCAGAATGCGATGGAGAGCAAAAGCGAATAGAGTTTCTTACCATAAGGAGACATTGCAAGCTGGCAGCTTGTCTGCTGAAAGAAATTGCTTTTAA
>JAODAL010075195.1:0-14089 GCA_025379985.1 Phyllomedusa bahiana
TGATGTGCCGGGTTGGGGGCCCCCTGGCTCTGACGTGGAGGGTGTTTGGGAAAAATTTTTTATATTTAAAAAATTTTAAACCTTTGTTCGCGATATTCCCCTATGACATCGTTTTTTTCCAACCCCCCGCTAAAACCCGGGCAGCCTCCCCGGGGCCCCCCCGTGAAACCCTGGTTCAAAAAGTAGGGATTCAGGTGGCGGGCATTGAAAACCACAGGACCCGAGAGATCCTACCCCTTGAAGTTCTTAAAAGAAAGATATTTAAATTACCGCCCCCAACTTACAAAAATTATTTGCAGATTTTGGGCACTTTTACACAGATCTTTGTTCCCCCCGTCGATATCTTGCCCCACCAGCTTTGAGAAAAAATATGCCGAGCAAACCCTCCCTTTTAAAGCCGGGCTTATTTCCTCAAAAATACAAAATGGGTTTGGGGTCCCCTGATTTGGCTCAAAAAGCCCCCAAACCCCTCATAAAAGAGAAAATGGGAAGAGTACCCAGGGGCGCCCATCCCCCCGAACATGGAAAAAAAATCTGGGCCCTGGGGGCCAGGTCTTCCCCGTGGTCTCCTACACGGAAAACCCAAAACAAACCGGCTGATTTCACTGGAACCCCCACCCCTGTGTCCTGCCCGCTTTCTACCCCCAATATCTCAAACTTTGCTGGGGATGTAGAGAACAAAAAGGAACCCGCTTTTATATTCTGGGATTTGCCCTTTTTAAAAAAACCCCCGGGAAAACATCAAACGCTTTCCCGAAACCATTCTAAGGGAAACAACATTCCCCGAAAAAATCCCAAGGCTTTCCTACTGAAAATCCCTTCCCCATTGGGCCTGCGCCCCCCCCAATCGTGTTTTCTTCCTACACATGATAACAGAAAATAAGTGTCCCCCATAAGCCAAAAAAATGGAAGTGCCAAGAACCCCCATCAAAAATCAGTTGATCCCGCCCAGGAAGGGAAAATCCGTGAAAAAGGAACCCTCACGGGTCTCCTAACAACAGGGTTGACAAAAATTTTAGATAATTGGAAACCCCGGGATAACTATATAAACTCCCCCCCGCCCCCCCGATGGAGGACCGTGATGCGGGCCCTTTACCCCGGGGGGCTCCCTTTTCTTTATGGTTGTTTTTTCCCAAAATTCCCACTGGACGGGGGGTTAAAATAAGAAGTACCTGCTGTAAGACAAGGGGATTCGACCCGAAAGGGGGTTTTTTTGGTTGCAAACCGCTTTTCCCGGGCCCGGGGATTTTTTGATTTGGGGTAATTGGGTAGGGAAAAATGAAAAAGGTGCGGATTCTAGACAAGTCTTCCTCTCCCCTGGTCCCTTGTCCCCTTTTTCTCCCCCCTCTTTGTTTTTTTTTTTGGGCCAAAAAGTTAGGTTCCCTTTTAAAGTGCCCTAAATTTTAACTACTTATAGTTTTAAGTGGACCCCGAGGTAATTTGGGGTTTAAATCGTTTATGGATGCCCTTTTGGGCTCATTTCTTTTTTTCCCGAACATACATGTCAAAACCATTTAGCAAAAATTGACATTTTTTTAAAGTTTTCCCAAATTTCAACAATCTTTTTTGTCCGGGGGGGGTTTGTTTTGTTGCTTTTTGGGTCTTTATATAAGGGTGGTTGGGTTTGTAATAAAATTGTTTCAAGTTGAAAAACCCTTTTTAAAACACACAGTTTAAAAAAAAAAAAAAAAAAAAAAAAAAAAAAAAACCCTTTACAAATTCTGACCTTAAGGGGGGTTCACACTGCTTATTTCTGGGGCGGGTTGCAGCCGGGATTTTGTGCCGTACTGCCGGGGGGGGGGGGGGGGGGGGGGGGGGGGGGGGGGGGGGGGGGGGGGGGGGGGTGCAATACGGGTGGAATCCGTCCCAGGGCCCTTACGGAAACCCCCAGTTTTTCATAGAGAATGTGGATTCCGTCTCTCCCTTTCCCCCCGGGGGAATCCGCCGGGGGGAGAAAGTGACTTTCCAAATTTTCCTGGCGGGATACGGGAGTGGATAAAGTAAAGTCTATGGGGAAGCCGGGGAGCGCCCTAAAACCCCCCCTTATTCAAGCCGTAATTTCGGGGAAATCCTCCCACAATACGGCTTGAATTTATTTCCCTGTGAATGGCCCTTAAAGGGTAAATGGATTTTCCTTTCGCCCCCCAGGAAAATCTATTTTGTGCCAATGATGTGGGGGTAAAATGGATTACTAAGTGGCCTCCAGATTTCCAGAAAATCCGTGCAGATGTTCATCAAGAAAGGGGACCCCCAAAAAACCCGACCCTAAGCCCTTTTAGGGCGGGAAACCCATAAAAGGGCCCTTTGGGAGAGAAGTCACTCCCCAGGCCCTACACAGGAAATAACACGGACCCCTGAAGAAACCTTAAAATTATTCCTACTCACCTGGGGTCCATCTTCTGGGATCTCCCCCTTTCACGTCACTCACCCTCTTCTCTCGTTTCCTCATTTTCCCTCTTCTGAAAGCCCCCATTTTGGGATCGAGTCATCATTCACCCGATGTAAACATATGGAGAAATTCATGCAAAAGAAGGATCGACAAAAGAGACCCCTAAAATTTCTATGAAAACCATCTGTGACGCAGGGGGTTTTTTTCCACCCCCCCGTATACAGATTGTGAAAATAGGGGCTCATCAAATGAGGATTCCCTGGGAACCCCTTTCTTCTGCTTCATCCTCAACCTTTTTTTTTTTTTAATCAACAAATAAATTTAAAAATTGAGGATTGTCGGGTTTAAAAATGTGAAAGAGAAACAATATAAATTTTACACCGAAAGAAAAAATTTAAATTCCCCAAAAAAAAGAGGGGTTGAATATATTATATAAAAATTATAAAATAAATACTTTAAACCCCCGGTTTTTACCGCATACAATTTTTTAAAAAAATGAAAAGAAAAAAAAAAATTTTACATCGGGGCCCCAAATATAAACATCCCCCCAATTTCAACCCCAGAAGGACTCGTAAAAATTTACAGAGCCGGGCCAACAAGCAGGAACCAACGGTCGGCCACCCAAATTTAAAAGCAAAAAAGCCAATAAGTTTTGGGCAGCTTTGGGGGTGTCTGCGAATAAAAATAAAGAAAAACATGTAAAGGAAAGGGAGCCGTTATAGAGCCCTTGCTCCAGGGCTTTTTGGGGATTTCAAGGGTCAAAGCGTCATTCCCCTGCCAAAAAGGGCCAAAAGGGAAATAAAAACCTGGGGGGCGCCAAATATTGCTAATTTTCCGCTACGGACTTGGGGTCTTCATATGCCAGGGCTTTTCGCGCCGCGAAACGTTTTTTAAAACGCTAAATCCACTCACCCAAAAACTTGTCAAACCTTGGTTCCTGAAAATTTTCTGTGACGGAAAAGCCATTTTTAAATGCGGCAAGGCGTTTTTCCCCAACCCTAAATTTAAAATAAATTCAAAATTTTCCCCCCCTAAAGAGACAAAACCATTGAAATAATTTGCAGGTTTTTCCCAATTTTTGGTCATATTTAAAGGAGACTTAATCCCCCTCAAACCTGATGATTCTCGGGAAAAAATCTCCCCTCTTGACAGTCCTGGGAATACAGAGACGGGACATCTCTCGCTGGTTTTATTTTCCCTACTGGATCCATCGTAGGGAGAACACAGTGACGGATAAAAGAATTTTGGTGTATCGCCCATATATAAAATTTTACATCACCCCCCAATTCTATGAGAAGAAAAAAGAGGGGGGGATAGAAGGGTTTGGGATGGTGACCCCCCTGGCTGTGTCTTATCCCCCTCTCACCTTGTGATGTCAGGGGCCCGGCGATCCTCCATCTTTACCTCCGGGGACAGATCCCTGGCCCTTTCTATGAACTCCCCACCCCTTTCCGGGGGAGACATAACAGGGGACACCCTGACCCTTATGGGAAAACCTGAAAACCAAAAGGGATCCATCATCATAAAAGACCCATCATCCCCGGGTTATGTATAATTATGGGGGCTTTTCCCATCACCTCCCCATCTTTCCCGGGCCCATACCCCCTGGGGTGAGGGTAAATTTTCCCCCAGCATTCCCATAAACCCTCCTCATCCGGGTCCCATCATCCCCTTGTTTTTGTATAATGTCCCAGCATCCCCTGTCACCTCTCCGGGCCCAAGCCCCATTTGATCCTGTGGTCGGGTTCTAGGATCTTCAGTGAATGAGGTGGACCCCTTGGGGGCCTCGGGGTTGCTGCTCCGCCCTCCTGACACACGGGGGGGGCCCCCCACACCCCCCAGACGACTTCTCACTACTGTGTAATTTTTAAATGGGAGCACGAACACTACATAGTTTCAAAAAAAACCCCTCACCTTTCCCATAATTCCCCTGTTACTGATAGAGAGAAGAGCGGGGTTTCATGTGAAACTCCCCCTTCCATTTTCCCCAAGTAATGACTCCGGGGTGAGGTCTAATACCCTGGGGGCCCTGAGGTTTCCGTCCTTGTTCATCCTTGAGGGGTCATTGATAAAAAAGGACCTTTTGTCTTTAGCTGCGAGACCCCCTCCCCGGAGGAACCTAAAGAAGATGGGAGGTTTGGGGAGAGCAAGATCAAAACCCCTATTACCCGCTTTTTCTGTACATATAAAACGTAAAACTATAGGGGAAATCCCCGCCCCAGTACGCCTCTCACATATTTATAAAAATTGCTTTTTATATCTTTTCAGGGGACAACACAGGGGAAACGACACTTTGATACAATGTAAAGTAGTCAGTGCATGGCTTTTATCACAGGAAATGGGGTTTGCCCTCAAAATAACTCAACATAGTCATCAATTTCAAACACTGGGGAAAAAAGTGAGTACATGAAAAGTAAACACACAGACCCTTTCCATTGTTTTTAAATAAAAAAGGGGAAAAGGGACAAATTGTCCCCAAATTGTCGGGTTTTTTGGGCCCCTCCAATATTTTCCAGCACTGCCTTATTTTTTTTGGGCCCGGGGGTTTACTGGGCCCCTTTCACGGGTTTTCCCCCCCAATGGAATCCCCCTTCCCCCTCCTCCATGACAACACCCAAGGAGCTGGGGGGTTGTTAGAGCCCTTGTGCTTCCCACTTTCTGTTTGAGGTTCCCCCAACAGATGCCCCAATAGGGTTTAAAGGTCTGGAGACAAGCTCGGCCAGTCCAGCCCCTTTACCCTCATTTTTTTTAAGAAAGGCAATGGAATTCTCGAAGGTGTTTGGGGTCATTATCATTTTTGGAAATTACCCTGCGGCCCAGAAGGAAGGGGATTATGTTTCTGCTTCAGGATAAAACAGTACATTTTGGCTTTTCAGGGGTTCCCTAAATTTAAACCTGTAGCCCCCCACGCCCGGCCCAGCACTCATCCCCAGCCCCCAAACAAACACTCCCACCACCATGTTTGACTTTTGGCAGGAAACATTTTGTTTTTGTGCTCCTGCCGGGTTTGCCGCCAAAACTCGCCTGACACCATCTGAACCAAAAAGTTTCTCTTGGTCTCATTTGAGCACAGGGGCATGGTTTCCCGTAAAACCATTCCTTTTTGCTTTTTCTTCAGCAAACTGTTTGCAGTCGCTCCCTTTTGCAACATCTTTAAAAAAGGTACCCTTTTGGGATGACCAAACCAAAAGCACACCAATTTGGTTCCCGAGCACGGCTTTTTTTCTGAGCAAAATGACAGGCTGACACCCCACCCATCTGCGCAATCCCGGAGCATCATCGTTTGGGTAGGACGCTGGCACGTGCACTCAACTTCTTTTGGTTTACCCCTGGTGATGCCCGTTGTGTTGGAACCTGTCTTGGAAAAAACCCTGTGTTATTTTGGCCCCCCCGCGTGCACCTTGGGGTTTTAAGGTGTTGGCAATTTTTTTTATAGCCCCATTTATCTTTATATAAAAGGGAAAAAAAATTTTTTTTTTCAGATCTTCAGACCGTTCTTTGCCATGAGCCCAGTTGAACTTTTCCGTGACAAAAATTAGGGGAGTTTCGAGAGCAATAAAACCCCCAAAAGTAACAAACCTGCTCCCCCCAAACACACTTTGGGGTTTTTTAAAACAAAGAGTTCATGGATGTAAAAGGGCAAAATGGGCACAATTTTTTCCATTATCACTTAGGGGTTTGTGAGGTTTGTTGCCAGTGAGTTTTGACATTGAAGGCTGTCAGTTATTAAAAGGGCACCAAATTTTCATTGTGAATACAAGCTGTACATTTATGCTTTACATTGCATCAATGTGTTTTGGTTTTTCCCGAGGGTTTGATAGAAAGAAAGATAGACAGATAGAGAGGGGAAAAGAGAGAGAGAGGAGGAAAAATACTGAGGGGGGGGCACAGTGGGGTGGGGTTTGGAAGAGCCAGCCCAAGCCCTTCCCCCCTTTCTTTTGAATTTATTTGGGTCTGATAATGGGCAAAGAACTTTTTCAGGTTTGGGAAATGAAAAATTTCTTTGATGGGGCCCCGGCAGCTTTTCCCAGTAACACAAATAGATTCTGCATTTGGAGCACAGTCGGTGTCCCTTTTTCCACTTTTTGGGCCCCATAATTCCATGGCTCAGATATGGGGACCATGTGTTTTCTTTTTTTGGGGGGTTTTGAATTTAAAAAACAGACAATCTGTTGGGAGTATCAATCAGTAGGGAAAACAGATTGATGAGAAAGTTGATGAGTCTAACCGTCTTATATTTGGGTGTGGGAAAAAGGGGGAAAGGGTTATGTACAACCCCTGTGTTTTTAAACCCACGGGTCAGAAAAAACAAGGGGGGAGACCAGGGAAAACTTTCATCCCACCTCCCCCAAAGTTTATTGCCGTATGAAAGGGGGGATTTATGGGGGGTTGCAGAAAGGGGTTTGGTTTTTTGGCTTTCACATTTTGGGGATCTGTTGGGGGTGTGTAATGAAAATGAAATTGGGGGTGGGGAAAGTCCCTTCACCCCTGTTTAACCCCACTGTGTATGGGGCCTGGGGCAGAAGGATGCCTGCACCTCTAATAACCCTACTGTTTATGGGCCCCCAGAGCAGACGAATATCTTTCCCCTCTACTAACCCTACGGTATTGGGGGCCTGGAGCAGACGAAAGGGACTGCACCTATGTTAGCTTTTAAAATGTATGGGGTCCCTTAAAGAAGGATTAACAAAAATTTTGCTAACCCTACGGGGTATGGGGGTCCGGGCAGACGGATGTCTTTCACCTTGCTAACCCCACTGTTTGGGGGGGAACCCCGGGGCAAAAGGATCCATGCACCCCTGCTAACCATACTGTGTATGGTGCCTGGAGCAGACGGATGTCATACCCCCTCGTAACCCCCTGGGGTTGGGCCCCCGGAGCAGACGGATGGGCATGCACCCCTGATAACCTTTCTGTGTATGTGGCCCAGAGCGTTTGGGTGTCACGCCCCCTCTGTAAAACCCTATTGTGTTGGGGCCCTGGGCAACAGAAAGTTACTGCACCCCTGGGTAACCCTTTCTGTTTGTGAGGACCCGGGGGGGAGACGGGTTCACTGCACCCCTGATAACCCCTTTCTGTGTATGGCCCCGGGGCAGACGGATTTCCCCTGCACCTCTTTATAACCCTACTGTGTAAAGGGGCCCAGAGCAGGGCGGGTGCACTTTTTTTTCTGCTAAAACCCCACTGTGTTAAAGGGGCCCCGGGGCAAAAGGATTTTCCCCGCCCGCTCCCCTAACAAAGCTGCAAATTTGCAGAAAAGCTTCTGATTTCCCCGGCAGTATCTGCTGAAGGAAAAAAGGGTTTTTTCTGCCCAAAGGGTCACACTTTCTGCTTTCCCTGTAAGGGCCAAAAAAGGGCATTTTGGGGTGTCAGGCGAGAAACATCACAGAATAAATACCCTGAAACCATTGCTTTAAAATCAAAAACTGATGGTGGCAAAACATGATAGTCTAGAGATGTATTTCAAGGGGTCTCTCTGGGGCCACTCATCCGTATAAAAAGGGATTCCCCACCCCAATTTTTGGGGAAAATCCAGCCATGAAATGGTGGAAAAACCCATACCCTGGGTGATTGTTCCCCCCCCTGGGAAAGAAGGCTCTTCCCAAAAAGACAAATGAGACATGCCAAAAAACCCTTTTTGGGAAAAGTCCAAAAATTTGGTTTAAGAAAAAACCAAATCTTCCAAGTGCTACCAAGGCCCCTAATTCCTCAGACTCTTTTTTTTAGCATCTGGGGAGGCCCCTGGGTGGTGGTTTTCTTCGCTCTTGGGGCCCCCCCAGCAGCTGGGGGGATGCCGCCCGGGTCCAGATCCCTGTACAACCTTTCCCGGACCTTAGTCTCCAGCTGTCTCGCTGCTGCTTGGCCGCACCAAAAAACGGTCTCGCTGGAATAATGATGGGGCTTAAATGTGGTATTTCTCATTTCTTTTTACTTTCCCTTTCAGTGGCTCAAAAATTTTTCATGAGGGGCTTTTTTTTTCCTGGGGCGGGGGGTCCCGCACGGTTTGCTTTTTACAGAGGCTCCTGTCCCGACCACTTCATTGAGGAAAAAAAAAAAGACCATCCCACACCCCTTTAAGACCCCTGATGGGGGCAGGCCCCCTTTACCAAGGGTCAGAGGGGTTGTTTTCCCGGGAGAAGAATTTCTAGCCCGGAATCGTGAGCGGTTTGTGCCGCTACATTCGGGCAGAGACCGGCCCGCGTTAAAGGGCCCCGCGGCTTATCAGGGATTGCTAACGGCCGCAGACCCGGCAGAGAGCGTGTCTGACCCCGTACGCCTAGCTTGGGCTGAGAGGAAGCCTCCGCTCGCTGCCTCGATGAGGATTTGAGCAGAAGAAGGGCTGGAGAGGACTTACCCGCCTGGGCACGAAACTTTCCTGCCTGCAATGACAACTGCCCGCCATCTTGGAGGCGCGGGAAGACCCGTAGGAGCCGGAGCAGAGAGACGGGATCCACGCCTGGTACATGCCCAGTAGATCTGCATGTACCAGGACTGCCAAGGACCCAGCTGCCATAGTAGTGACTAGACCCTTCTTTGCAGAGGTGAGACACGCCACCTAGACCAATCCACACACCTGCTACACATCGCAGGGGGCTGCCCTCATTTACCACATAATTCTGTGGAAAGCTTCTGGGGTGTAATGGCTCTAGAGCTGCTCCTGCAGGCCGGTGCATTTGACTGGGACTGTCTGCTGCGATTAAATGTAAACCACGTGTGAACCAGGGCTGTGGAGTCGGCAAGCCGAAGCCCCGACTCCGACTTCTCAATTTCCCAAACCTCCGACTCGGAGTCCGGAGTCCCGACTCCTCATACATGGCGCATGTTTAAGTGATAACTTTACTGTAGCAAAAGGGTAAAAACATCAGGCTGTTTATCACCTTATGATACAACAATCAAACTATTTAGGTAGAACAGACACTGACAAGCAAAAGGGTTTTGATCTTTTAAAAACTTGTGGGTAGATTGAAGAAAAAGCTGTAATTGTATCCAAGTCCAGTCTGCACCAACATTGGGAATGTGTAGAATAGACCTGGGATCAGATTTTGGTCAAGATATGCTTGAATCTGATCCAGAGCCCAGAAGGGTTCAGGCAGTGCTGAAAACCAAAAGGTGGATTTCCCAAATACTAACAAAATAATAAAAATTAACATTTTGATTTTTAGGAGCAAAACAGTAACAATGCAGTTACAGGAAAGAATCTGCAGAACTAAGCAGATGCGAAATACTTGGAAATCACATTTATGTATAAGATAGGCAAGATGATTGTCTATAAAATTACATTAGCCTCATGTACAAAGCTGTAGTGGATGGGGAGATATGGAGCCTGAAAGTCACAAGTTCAAACCATTGTTACCATTTTGCTTGTCAGTGTAAAATATATTTGTAGGATATGAGTTTAGGATACAAAAAAAATTTAAATATGCACAACACTGCAGGAACATTTGTCGAGTCTCTGGATTTGTTCTGAAAAATAGTATTGCCTCCATCAGATCCTGCATACATGACCTCACATCTGATCTCATTATTTCCAGGATAGAGGATAACTTGGGTTGGGTGTAAAGCGGTGACCACAGGTGCAACATCTCTAACAATGTCAGGGTATAAAGGAATTGCCTCGGCCACAGTCAGGTCTGATGAATGGTTGATCTTCTACTTCTTTGAAAACAGGTGAAAAATTTTGCTGAAATCTGTTTGCCATGGGAGCAAAGTCTTTTCCCCGGGACAGCGCTTTGCCTGCTCCCTGTCATCAATTACACTCCTCATGTGATAAGGCTGAAGATATGGGAGCAGTCGCACTGGCCCGACCCAATTCTCTTGCTCTTTGCATCAAACTAACTGGACCAACTTATTAATATTTTGGGAGTCGGTCGAGTCGTCATAAAATGGACCGACTCCGACTCCACAGCCCTGCAAAATAGCCACCGACTCTGACTGCAGAGCCCTGGTGTGAACCCTCTACACCTTTCCAGCCTGGCCGTGAACTCTGGTGTCCTGAACGGGATCAATTTCTCCACAGACATGCCATTACACAGCAACTGATTGAGGGGGGACTGACTTTAAATCATCTGGCCACTGGACTGTCTGCGGGCCTAGCTCTCATCCCTATCCTTGAATCCTGCATGATCTGATTTCTGGCTTTAGGTCCAATAGGCAATCGGATCCCCCAGAGGCTTCTAGTGAACCACAGGCTACCATACTCTTAACCGCTGCCCATCAGTGGTCACCTCTTTACCCCCTCCCCGCCCCCCCCCCCCCCCAACCACTGACTCTCTCAGGAGGAACTGATGTTCTGTAGGTGTCTGCTAGCCTGCCTTTTTTGAATTCCCCTCGCAATAAGTCGATCACTCAACAAGCTAAAATTACTGCACGCTTCCATCTGCGTGGCGGACTCAGGAAAAGGGCAAGAAAAATTTCCCCAGAGAATACAAAACAACCAGTAAAGACCGACTATAAAAGGGACTACCCAAGGAGAGGCGAATAGTTATATTCTTGGGTCTGACGACGGGTTAATCCGCAGAAGACCCCCACTGCCGCTTGACATATTGGAGGTCGGGATCCATAACCTATTCTTATCACATATAACACTTTAACTCCAGAAAGTTGACCTGTATCTGTGTAGTCTGGTACTGAAATGTTGAAAGGGTTTTTGGTATACTAGACTATACCACTAGGTTAGCGCAACTTCTCTGATTGTGATCTAGTATCATTACACCTTGTATTAGACCTTTATTAGACCGCCTGTACATTCCACACTTTTCCCTAGAGAGGCCACAAGAGGGCAGTGGCGTATCATAAATTCGCCCCAAAAGACAAAGTGTAATAGATATCACTCCTCTCCTGAACACCTTCTGAGATTGGACATTAGAGGGTAGCAACACTCTACTATCAAAACCTAGAGTTACCTCGCCCCACATACCACCGATAGCCTCTTGTACACCACCTTCTTGACTGGAAACTTAGTGCTCCTATGAGAACACCGGACACACACCAGGCACTCACTGCGAATTCCTTAACCTCACACACCTTCTTCCCCTCAGTTTTGGGCACCCACCAACAGACACAACCAAACATAGCTATCACACGGGTCTCTGCCGGTTATACAATTTTTTCTAAGCTTGGAAAAAACTGAATTCAGATCTTTGTATACTAATCAAAATGTAATTATACCATCACTGGCCCCAATGCAACCTGTGAAATAGAATCAGGATTTTCGGCTGTGGTGGGATAGATCCCTAGCACCTGTCACATTGACGAGCGGAAATTTACAAATACAGCAAACACCCCCTCCTCCTGGTGGAGGACTTGCCACAATCTGATTGAACAGAGAATGGACAGATTTATACAGAAACATTCAGCCCAAAGGGTCACCTTATCTTCCTCATCTACAACGCCAGCGTCCAGACCTCCAAAAGAGACAACGTCTCTCGTACAGAACACCAAACAGCTATCGAAAACCCGCCTGACTCAACAATTGAATATGGCCCAGAGCCCGCCAACAGTGCACCCTCATACCTCAGGTTCTACTGCCACCTCTCCAGGCTCAGAGACTACTGGACTCGCTGATGCCCCAACCCCGGCGGTATCTCTAGCCCAGGAAGTATCCAGATTGATCCTACCAGTCCTTGACCGACGTCTTGATTTAATCCAAGCATCCATCAATGCCGCTCTATCTCAGATCACGGCCAACTCTCAAAAAATAGAGGATCTTGAATCACGCACCAATTCCATAGAGGAAGATGTAACCAGACTTGACAACAACTCAAGCTCTCACCAGGTCATTATCGATGCACTCAAAGAGAAATTAGAGGACCTGGAAAACCGGGAACGTAGGAACAACTTACATTTTATCGGCATCCCAGAAACAAAACCTCAAGATGGCTTTGCAACATGTTTTACAACTGATCTAACAAGAGCACTGGAATTGGAACTCCCGAAAGAGCCACTATTGGTGGAAAGGGTCCACAGAATGGGCGTCCGCAGAGAACCAGGAGGAAGGCCTAGGCCAGTTACTGCCCGCTTCCATAATTGGACGGTGAAGGAACAGGTTTTGCGGGCATATAAACAAAAACGAGAACTGATCTTAATATTCCAAGATTTTTCTGCCCAAGTCTCCCTAAAACGTAAAGCATTTCACCCGGTATGCAAGTTCCTACATGAGAACAACATTCGCTTTCAACTGTTATACCCTGAAAAACTGCGAATACACGACAATGGCCAAATAACCACTTACGACTCAGCGGAGGAAGCAAATAGAAGATTCCTCCGGGAAAATCCTGCACCGGATTAGGTCTACTAGAGCCGGAAAATATGTGGGTGCTTGATATGGCGTATAATTACAGGTGCTGATCTATCTTCCGCATCCCCACTTCCAATATGCTATCACCACCACAGCGAAGTCCGCAAAACTTGTAATAATATTGTGGGCCTAGAGGTTGCGGGGGACACATTAAGTTAGTTTCCTTTATTGCTATGTTTAAGCAGTTTATGTTGCACACTTATATTGTACTACTGTTCAGTACAGGTGTTTTATGTATAGTCCGGTCCATCTCAGGAAGCTCCACTGGGATGGGTGTGGCTCGCCGTCTTTTTCCGCCCCTCCCGGATGACGGGGCGCTCGCTGGGTCGCCCTAAGTCATCCTCCTCATGGGTATGATTCATCACGAGTTCTGCCCTTTCGGGATGAGTACCAACACTAACAATCAGGGAAATTCCTGCGCTTCGGACCTCAACATAGTTTCATAGAACGTAGCTGGACTTAATACTCCAGAAAAGAGGAGGAAAATCCTTCGTCATTTACAACGACTGAAACCGGACGTTATATGTCTCCAAGAAACTCATTGGAAAACTGACAACTACGTGGCCTTAAAGGCGTACTGGCTGGATCCACTTATTGTGGCTACCTATGACACTAAAGCTAGAGGGGTCGCAATCTATTTTCGGACAGGCATAGTGCAAGAGATATTAAACCACCATATTGATAAGAAGGGGAGATTTATTTACCTTAGATTACTCATTGCAAACAAGCCATATACCATCCTTAACCTCTACGCTTCTAATACTCCCAACGACTCCTTTTTTAGGGATCTTAGAAATTTCTTGCTGCAAAGGGACCATGACAATCTAAGGCTATGTTCACAGGGCTTAAAATGGGACGTATTTCAGTCAGTAATTACGCGCCTGAGTGCGCAAATTACGGCTGGAATATGTCCCAGTCATTACGGTAATCCACAGTTCTCATAGAGAAGTATGGATCACGTCTCCTCTCCCTGCTCGGCGAATACGCCGAGGGGGGAAAATAAGTGACATGTGAATTACCAGCGGCGTATACGCCGCTGGTAATGAAAGTCTATGGGCCGGCGAGGTGACTTCCCTCCGCTCCCTCCTCCGCTCCCGCCCCCGTCCACACGGCATAATTGCGGGGCGTAATTACGCTATGCAAATAAGCCATGTGAACATAGCCTAATGGTCATCAGGGACTTTAATTCAACCCTTAACCCATCACTTGACAGATCAAACAACATACATGGGGGAGAATCACC
This sequence comes from Phyllomedusa bahiana, assembly GCA_025379985.1. Taxonomy (NCBI): domain Eukaryota; kingdom Metazoa; phylum Chordata; class Amphibia; order Anura; family Hylidae; genus Phyllomedusa; species Phyllomedusa bahiana. The sequence continues at coordinate 13,930 of JAODAL010075195.1, forward strand.
TAATCACACACTAATGGACTTTATGAATAGTAAATTGGCAACAATTGCTACAAGATAATAGAAAACACGAGGACAACACCCCCTTACTATGGTTGACCGCAAAAGCAGTTATACGAGGGATGTTAATTGAATACATGGGGAGGAAACATAAATCAACACC
>JAODAL010075196.1:0-14089 GCA_025379985.1 Phyllomedusa bahiana
ATCTGCGTCCAACACCGATGTTTTGTATTTCCGGACCCAATAGATTTCTGGTTCCAAAATGGACGAAGGCCCGAGCTGCTCGTCCGCCTAGGGGGTTTTGTTTTGCCCAGCAGCCAGCGTCAACTGACGGACCTTCAGCACAGCTGAGAGTCATACAGACAAACGTATCCGGCTTTCCACAGATAATGTGGATCGTTGACTTTCATAAAGATGAATTAGGCATGGGATCTCTGATGATGTTGTGACCCCAATTGCCGAGGTCACCGATTAGTTGCCGGTCTACTCACATTCCTCTTCAAACAGAAAGGGTTTCCTCTTAAAAAAATGTTTTTTAAAATGATCATTTCTTACTGCAATTTTTATTCTCTTTTCCCAACAGTTCATTTTGCTGGTTTTGCTTTTGAGGAGACTGTAAAAGACAGCAAGGTTTCATGACAACACTGTATTCCATTTACTCACTTTATCTTTAGAATTTTTCCCGCATTGTCAAGGGTTTTTGAGGTCATGTTGCTGTGAGATACAGCTATAAATTTGGTCCTTTGGGAACAGAAATGTGGCTTTTAAGTGGCATTTTTTCCCTTACATTTTTTTATAATAGTGGCTGAGAAGTCATATTTATAATTTTTTGGGGTCATGTAGCTGTGAGATACAGCAATAATCATGGTCCTTTGGAACACAAATGTGGCTTCTAAGTAGCATTTCTCCCTCACAATTTTTAACAGTGGCTGAGAATCATTTTATAATTTTTTGGGTCATGCGCTTTGAAATGCAGCAATACTACAGTCCTATTATAAAAAAATGTTGTTTCTAACAGACTTTTGTTCTTCACAATTGTCCCAAAGTGGCTCAAGGGTCATGCTTTGAATTTTGGGGCATTTTGCTTTGAAATGCGCTATACTACAGGTCCTATTATAAAAAAAAAATGTTGTTTCTAACAGACATTTGTTTTTCACAATTGTCCAAAGTGGCTCAAGGGTAAAGCTTTGAAATTTTTGGGGGCATTTTTGCTTTGAAATGCAGCTATACTACAGGCCTATATAAATAAAATTTGGTTTCTAACAGACATTTGTTCTTCACAATTGTCAAGAGGCTCAAGGATGATGGTGTTGTCAGAAACGGGAATAGGTAGGACACTGTTAATGGACACATATTGCAAAATTTACTGGTTTTTGCAAGACCTTTAACATAGCTATCAATCCCTTAATTTAGACAACCCCTTTAATACAAAAAAAAAAGAGAAACAAAGACATTGGTGGGATTTCACCTATTTTTAAAAATGTGTTTCTAGAATTAAACTACTAAAAAACTTGCATGTACAAAATAGCTGGTAAAAAATTCCTCTGAATTGTACAAGGGAGGACAGGAAAACTTGACCAGATGTAGGTTTTTTCAGAGGACATAGAGTATGGAGCACGGACAGAGAACAAAGTACAGAGACAATTTTTCCCCCAGCACGTTGAAATAAAAAAAGAAAAAGAAATGCCAAGAAAAAGGGGACCTGGGTGTAACAGAGCGTTAACCACCAGTAAATTTTCCCAAATGAAGCTCAATTGGTCCGCACTCATATGGAGGGGCAGTTTCTACCCAGGACAGGGACAGTATATGTCCAGTTAAACTAAAAGGGTGGTTTAACGACTCCTTTTTCCGGCACTTTTTAATCTGTGGGTCAGACAGGTTTAATGGTCATTCTGCGGGCCAGGACAGATATAGTCAATGTCCAGTGAAACTAAAATGGTGGTTGAAAGACTCCTTTTTCCGGCACTGTTTAAATGTGGGGGTCATGCAGGTTTGGGGTTCATGCTGTGGCCCAGGACAGGTATAGTCAATGTCCAGTGAAACTAAAATGGTGGTTGAAAGACTCCTTTTTCCGGCATTTTTTAATCTGGGGTCATGCAGGTTTGGGGCTCATGCTGTGGCCCAGGACAGGTATAGTCAATGTCCAGTGAAACTAAAATGGTGGTTGAAAGACTCCTTTTCCCGGCACTTTTGAATCTGTGGGTCAGACAGGTTTTATGGTCATTCTGCGGTACAGGACAGATATAGTCAATGTCCAGTGAAACTAAAATGGTGGTTGAAAGACTCCTTTTTCCGGCACTTTTTAATCTGTGGGTCAGACAGGTTTAATGGTCATTCTGCGGTACAGGACAGATATAGTCAATGTCCAGTGAAACTAAAATGGTGGTTGAAAGACTCCTTTTTCCGGCACTTTTGAATCTGTGGGTCAGACAGGTTTAATGGTCATTCTGCGTAACAGACAGATATATCAATGTCCAGTGAAACTAAAATGGTGGTTGAAAGACTCCTTTTTCCGGCACTTTTTAATCTGTGGGTCAGACAGGTTAATGGTCATTCTGCGGTACAGGACAGATATAGTCAATGTCCAGTTCAACTAAAATGGTGGTTGGAATACTCCTTTTTCCGGCACTTTTAAATGTGGGGGTCATGCAGGTTTGGGCTCATGCTGCGTTCCAGGACAGGGATAAACAATGTCCAGATCAAGTAAGATGATGGAACAAATCATACTGCCTTCTGGCACTATTTAATTTGTGGGTGATGCAGGTTTAAGGGTCATGCTGTGGTACAAGACAGGGATAGTGAATGTTTTGTGTTTTTTTTTCTGTGGCTTTTATAACCTAAGTGCATAGTTGCCAACTTTTGAAAATGAAAAAGCAGGAGATTTTAGTGGGCGGCCCGCTACGCGCGCCGCGGCAAAAATTTGCATGGACACGCCCATCTTGCCGGTATGCCACGCCCCTTCAAAAAGCCACACCCCACTCCACCTAACTGCATAACGGCTTTGGAAGAAAGCCAGGTAGATGCGCTTATAGCCAGGTAGTAGCCCCCCATAACCAGGTAGTGCCCCTTACAGGCCGGTAGATGCCCCCTTGTAGCCAAGTAGTATGCCCCCTCTGTAGCCAGATAGAGCCAAATTTGTAGCCAGGTAGGTGCCCCCCTTTGTTAGCCAGGTAGGTGCCCCCCTTTGTTAGCCAGGTAGGTGCCCCCATTGTTAGCCAGGTAGTGCCCCCATTGTTAGCCAGGGAGTGCCCCCATTGTTGCCAGGTAGTGCCCCATCTGTGAGCCAGGTAGTGCCCCATCTGTTAGCCAGGTAGTACCCCCATTGTTGCCAGGTAGTGCCTCCATTGTTGCCAGGTAGTGCCCCCATTGTTTGCCAGGTAGTGCCCCCTCTGTTGCCAGGTAGTTGCCCCCATTGTTTGCCAGGTAGTGCCCCCTCTGTTGCCAGGTAGTGCCCCCTCTGTTGCCAGGTAGATGTCCCCTCTGTTGCCAGGTAGTGCCCCCTCTGTTGCCAGGTAGTGTCCCCTCTGTTGCCAGGTAGTGCCCCATCTGTTAGCCAGGTAGTGCCCCATCTGTTAGCCAGGTAGTGCCCCCATCTGTTAGCCAGGTAGTGCCCCCTCTGTTGCCAGGTAGTGCCCCCTTTGTTGCCAGGTAGTGCCCCCATTGTTGCCAGGTGATGCCCCCATTGTTGCCAGGTAGTGCCCCCTCTGTTGCCAGGCAGAGCCCCCTAAAGCTAATAAAAATAAAATAATAAAATCCACTCACCTTACCAGGCTCCTGCAGCGCGGCCAGCTCCTGCCCGATCTCCTCAGCGACGCAGGAGAGCAGTGAGAGCAGCCGCGCGTCACTCCCCTGCAGCCGCGCGTCACTTCCCCTGCGCCGCTGATCTGTATGCACGGCGCGCACAGACGCCGGACATACAGGGGGAGAAGGGAGGAGAGGAACGATCCCTCCTGCCTCCTCCCCGCACCATGAGACCGCGGGCGGGTGAGCGGCCGCTGCGGCCGCTTCACCCGCCTGTAGGAGCAGTCCGGCGGCGCAAGAGTCGCGCACCAGCGCTACTGTTGCGCCGCGGTAATTTAAAGGACCCCCGCCGCCTGCTGGCGGCGGGAGGAATGCCAACTCCCCCGGGAGGGCGGGAGGGACCCCAAATAGCGGGACCCCCCCGCCAAAAACGGGAGAGTTGGCATGTATGCCTAAGTGGGTTGCCTAAGATGTAGCACGTATCCATTTGACTGTTGTGGATGTTAATTCCAGCTTCTCCAGCCCTGTTTGGGTGTAAGAATGAAGGTGTTGTTGCTCTCCCATAAACTTTAATGGTCATCGCTCATAATCGACTGCTCACTATCGACTATCTTGTCGATGATGGTCGACTATCGACCATCGACCGATGTCGATGGCCAACGCAATCGCTCAACACTACTCCGTACTGCTAGCTCCAGCCAGCGCTGCCTCTGAACGCTTGGGCCGGGGGGCCCGGGCGTTCAGAGGGTGTATGCGCCGGGCCCCGCAGCTCCCCGCCAGCCGGAGTGAACTGGTAAGTTCACTGCCGGCGGGCCCAGGAGCGGCATTACCGGTGTAGCGGACGCAGTAGCAGCTGCCCCGGGGCCCCCCTAAGCGCAAGGGCCCCGTAGCAACTGCTACCCCTGCTACCCCGGTAGTTACGCCCCTGAGCAGCACAGAACTGCACTGATCCAACCCACATCTCTTCCTTTCTTCCAATTGCAATTTGCGATCAGAGCCGCCATGTGCGGCTACAGATAATGATAAGTTTTCCACCCATGTAATTTTCTTCCTGTCCCTCCCCTAATTATATTCCAATGGCCCCCCTTTATCCCTATTACCCCACCCCCCTGTAATCCCAACAATTTAATTCACAAAATAAACTTTACATAAATTAGAGCCCCCCCTCAAAGAGAATACTTTTTGACAGCATTGTCTCTCTCTCTCTCTTTCGTTCTCTCTCTCTCTTTAGTGTATCCACCCACCTACTGTAAGAGTAAGGAATGATGTACCAAATGGAATGTCATCTCTTAAAACCATAGTTTGGGCCATGACAAGCCTAATTACACTTAAAACAATGAATCGGACAATCCTTTTAAATAGCTGTTACAGCAACCCTGGTGTTTCATCCTCTTTCAGAATCAGGGCTTTATTTTTCACTAGGCACTCATTGGTGAATACATACGTTGGCAGCTTGGGGGCACCAAGGACTATTTAGGTATAAAGTTAATTTTTTTTTTTTTTACTTCTCTTTTTTACCATCCCTTCCTCTAAAATTAGCTGCAGGGCAGGAGGTGAGGCTTAGATTGCTGGTTCACCCACTGCTGCTGCCTTCTCCTAACAGCCTCCAACAGTTAGATGCTCTTCACAGAAGACAGGAGTGAAGGGGGAGTTTGGAATATAACTATTCTTACTGCCACTGCCCTTCCCACTGCCTTTTCCTGCCAGCGTCCAGCTAAGAGATGCTATCAGGCTTCTGTCAGATGCTTTTCAGGACTAAAAGGGCAGAGATGATGGAAGCTATGACCACTTACAACCATGTATCTCTCTTCTCAACAGTACTCTATACAGAAATAGAAGATTGGTGGAGCAGCTGTTTCTATCTCCTCTGATGCTACACTAAAGAGGGAGAGCCCAGAAGGAATGACCAGAGCCAGGGAGACTGCAATCTAATAAAATGTTTCCTGAGGTTTATTTTATTGTTATTTTATTACAGTGCTTTTAATGGAAGCATCTGACACACCTCTCTATTACTATTGCTGGGGCTTGGTGTTAGCCAGCATTCTTTTTAGCACCAAAATCAACAATATCCATGGACCTTCCCATCCTGATCAACCTGCAGCTATTGGTTTCATCTTGGCGGGTTATGAAAAAAGGGGAGGACCTTCATCGACCATTTTGGTTGTATACTCCACCCATCCAAGGTGGTTTTAATCAGAACAAAGTGTACCTGTGTCTCTCAGACCTGGAGAGGCACCAAGCATAGTAAGATTGTTTAAAGTAGGTACCATCTGAGGCCACCTTGCTGATGGTGGATGGCCTCCCACAGTTTTGATCAAAAATATGCTTAAATATATGTTAAATTTAGCAGAAATGTACTGTGAAATTATTCATATATTTATTATTTATTTCTCTCTTGGCATCTGTGGAGTGCTGATGAGTTTCTGTATGTTTGCATTAGTCAATGGATATTGGTTCCTTCTCATAATAAAAACACCATCCAATTTCTAAGGCTATGTTCACATGGCTGATTCACGCCGTGATTGCGGGACGGATTTCGCCCGCAATTACGGCTTGTGTACGGGGCGGGGCGGAGGCAGGGGGGCCGGCCGCTCACCGGCCCCATAGACTTTCATTATCCACGGCGCGGATCCCGCCGGGATAATGTGCATGTCACTTTCTCCCCGCTCGCCGTATTTCGCGAGCGTGGAGAGGAGACGGAATCCATAGTTCTCTATGAGAACTGTGGATTACCGTAATGACAGGGATGGATTTCAGCCGTATTAGAGCACAATACGGCGCGCAATGCGGCTAAAATCCATCCCAAAATCAGCCGTGTGAACATAGCCTAACAGCAACCCGGCTCTTCCCCGTTCACATGGTGCATTGGAACACCCAGGTAAGAGGGAGAAGAGATTAGTGTCAGTCTTGGGGTGACAAAAAACACCATTGGCTGAACTAAATCCTAGTGGTAGTAATGAAGTGGTAACTGTAAGACACAAACATTACTAAGATTGTCATGGAATGGTTAAAAACACTTTATTAAGATGAACACTCTGACAGACATACCTTGGTAACCATTTTATTAAAGACATTGATCCAACATTAGTTAGGCCCTTTAATGGCTGACATAGTTAAAAAAACCTTTAAAAAAATACGAATCATTTACCAGGTTTGGGTAAGCTACAAAGTATATGGGCACCTTTAGCCTGACTTGCCAAAAGGGGGCGTAAACATTTTGAAGTGCCTAGGGCAGCATGAGTTCTAAATAAAGCCCTGCGCAGAATATGCTCCTAGTGTGTCCAATGCTGGTGTGAAATCTTAGGGTATGTTCACACGGCTTATTTTGCGCATTTCGTCACGTATTGCGCTTTAAACGTGGCGGAATGTGTGCCGCAATTATAGTAATTCATAGCTCTCATAGAGAGCTATGAATTACACGTCGCCTTCCCGGGGCATACAATATGATCGTATTGTACGCCCAGGAGAGAAATTACATGCTTTGGGAGATAAGCGCATGCTTCCGAAACACCCAGCGTATTGCAGCGCGTACAGTGCGCGCCACAATACGCCGTGTGAACATACCCTTATTGGCTGTCCTGCCCAAGAGCAGGAATCATAATGCCCCCCCTATCAAGAAAACTAGGTGAAAACCGGGCCCACGCCTGTTGTCCAAAAACAATGTACATGTTAGGCAGAAGAAATAAAAAGAATAACGGGCCCCAGACCAAGGCTGTGAAAGCAATAACAAGATATAATACCTTTAGGGTGCTTTCACACTATGCAGTTATTGTGCATTTTTTCACTTGCAGCACTTCACTACAATTAAACTGCCTTTATTAGCAGCAAACTTCTTTCTTTGGAAAGGTGATATAAGTGAGTAATCAACTACTGTGTTTATAATCCAGAAGACTTCAAATATAATAATTGATCACTCACTTGTTACACCTCTCAAAACAGTTTAGATACCTGAAAGAAGTTTGCTGGGAATAAAGGCAGTTCTATTGTTGTGCAGAATGGCAAGTGAAAAAATGCACCAAAACCGCACTGGGTGAAAGCACTCTAAAGGGCCGTTCACACGGCTTACTTCTCAGCGGATTGGCGCCGTACTGCGCGCCGGATTTGCGCTGCAGTACGGCGCCAATCCGTCGCCGTAATTACGGTAATCCACCGTTCTCATAGAGAACAGTGGATTCCGGCGCTCCTTCCTGCTTGGCGAATCCGCCGGGCGGGGAGAAAGTGACCTGCACATTATCCAGGCGCAATACGCGCCGTGGATAATGGAAGTCTAAGGGGCCGGCGGGCCGCGCCCCCGCCCCGCCCCCGCCCCTTATTCAAGATGGATTTGCGGGTGCAATCCGGCTCACAATTCCGTCTTGAATAAGCCGTGTGAACACGGCATAAGGGTGCTTTCACACAGCGCAGTTTTGGTGTAGTTTTCACTATGCTCCAATTGAACTGCCTTTATTACCAGCAAGCTTCTTTCACTTATCTAAACTGTTTGGAAAGTGAGGAATCAATTAGTGTGCTTATGATCCATAAGACGTCAAACACAGTAATCAATTAATTACTTGAAACACCTTTCTGAACAATTTAGACAACTGAAAGAAGCTTGCCGGTAATAAAGGCAGTTTAATTGGAGCGCAGTTAAAACTGCACCAAAACGGCGCTGTGTGAGAACACTCTTATTTTAAAAAGATACCAGCTGAAAACAAAGTAAATTAACACAGTAAATTACAAATTATTTGAGGAACAAGACCTTTAATGATTTGCCTGATGCTTATTAACATTAGTGAACTCCCATAGACTCTTAAACTTGATGTATATTTAAATATTATTTAGAAGTCATGGGGACGGTTAAGAGACCAAACAGCCCAAGCAGAACTATGTCAGACCATAATAGTCATATAAACACCAGTGTTGTCTTAATGAAGCAGAACCTGGATTTCTCTAATGAATAATAGGAAGGATTGCAGAGCTCCTAAACAGAGTGAAGGTAATTATGCCGGCCTGATAACAAGCTCACAAGGAGGAACACTGTGCTACATGCAAATTGAGATTTCTTTTATGGACTGCTAAACTTTAAGTACAAATTTCTGCTGTAAACTAATGAGCAAAGATTTATTTCCTGGCAGTTTCCAGAGAAGCCTCTGTAGTAAGTAATGTGTGTGATAAACCATCGTAAATAGGCTAATCCAGCTACAATACAATGCTGCGCAGAATAAAACGGAGCTGAATTTACACATCTATTTTATTACAAGTGTCTTCTTTTGTTTCAAGTTATTTTTACTGGTACAGTAGCTTTTATGTGATAATGATATATCTTGTCTCCAATCTTTTCATCGAAGAGTCATTTATGGACATTCCTCTACCGCCCTATAGAGAGTACTTAGAGGAGTCGTCTCCCCACAACCTCTCCTTTCTATAGGGCAAATGTATGCACATCTGTAAATGACCCTTGACCTGCCATTTAGAAATTTTAGAATACACGTCTAAACTTTGCAGAGTGGCTCTAAATGTACCAATGATATACAGGCTACATCAACTGATATACAGGCTAGCTTCATTTTAAAAAAGGTGTCCGATGAGACGGCTCCTTTTCCCCTTTCCGAAATTTGCATAAAAAAATTTCTCCTTTTTTCCCTTTCCCCCTTTCCAAGAGCCAAAATTTTCATTTTAAATCTACAAAGAAACATGAGAACTTTTTTTTAAATTTTTTGCCGGACAAGCTGTAATTTTTAATGGTGCCATTAACCGTACTTTAGAATATGCTGGGGGTAAAAAATTTCAAATTGAGGGAATGTGAAAAAGCATACTTCTATTTTTGCAGGGGTTTGTGTTTTGCATTAACTTTTTTGGTATAAATTAGTGTTATCGGGTTTTTCTGCGGGTAATACGATTCCATAATCCCAAAACGTAGGGTTTTCTTATATTTTAACTTTTCGAAAAAATACATAATCGGTTTGGGTGGACCTCCATCACTACAATTCCCAAGCCCACTATATACTGTATATCATTTTTAAATAATATACAACCTGTCTTTTCTGTTTTAAATGGCCACACTTTTTTTAAAACCCATAATTACTAAAATCACGTAGGGATTCAGGTACAAGTATGCTTTTGGATTACAATACGTAATCCCTCAGCTGCCTCCCATACAGCGACCAAGAGACGCAATCAAGGGGGGCATTTTTCTGGCCTAAATTCTGCAAACCTCCCCTTTTTCCGGGGCACCAATGACACATAAAAGATTTCACCCCCCCAGCCAAGCCACCCCTTTAAAGACCATTCCTAATTTTCGGGCTGGCCACCTTTAATTTTAACGTTCTATTACTTAACCCCTTCGGGCCCCGGGGTTTTTTTTTGTGACATTTTCTTTTTCCCTCCCCCCCTTTCGAAAGCCATAACTTTTTTATTTTCCACCTACATAGACACAGAGGGCTATATTTTCGGGAAAAGATTATTTTTAAATGGGTTATTCACTATACTATCCCTAACGGGGAAACCGCAAAAAATTCCCAAAGGGGGACAAATTGTAAAAAAAAAACGTTTTTTCCCTTTTTCTGGGGATTTGCTTTTCGGCTTTCAATTTGGGTAAATATAATGTTTATTGTTTTAAAGGGTTTTTTAACACATCTGGCAATACCAAAATGTGGGGTTTTCGTTGTTTTGGTACCGTAAAAAAATTCCAAACTTTTCTTTTTTTTTGACATTTGCGCCGCGGCGCCGGGTTGTGCGACCAAAAAATTTTTTGTACTAACCCCTACGACGTCATTTGGGGGCTTTTTTGCGGGCTAAAGTGTACTTTTTATCGTATAGTTTGGAATGATGCGACTTTTTTGATCTTTTCATTCCTTTTTTTGAGCGACTAAAATGACCAAAAAATGAAATTTTTTGGCATTTGGAATTTTTTTTCTTCTCGGTTTTCAGCGATGGGAAAAAATGTGTTATTTTTTTATGATCAGAATTTTTCGGAGGGGCGGCATACCAAATATGTGAAATTTTTTTTATTTTTTTAATGATTTTTTTGAAAAATGGGGAAAGGGGGGTGATTTAACTTTTAATACTTTTTTTTTTTACTTAAAACTTTTTTTTTTTTTTTTTACGTTAAAATTTAATCCCCCAAGGGTGCTTGACCACTGGGGGTGCGATTGTTAATAAACCTAATGCATTCTAGGCAATGCATTGGGTGTACAAAGATGGGGTTTTTTCCCCCCTTCCCCGTCTGGGACGGAAGTGGGGCAAACCGGCCTGTAAGTGACGGGGGCCTTCACAAGCTCCCCCCTCAGCCCGGTCATCGGATCGGCGCAGGAAAAAACCCCTAACGATCGCCGTTCTTCAGAGCCGCGGCCATCTTTGCCGCGGTGTCTGATAGTAAAACAGCGCCGCGGGCGGAGCCACCCCCGGCGCTGTTAAAATTTGCCGGGATAGCGGCGATTTGCCCCTAACACCCCGGCGGCTGTTGGGGGGGGTCGCAAAACGATCCCCCTGCAAACCCCCTTTGCGGCCCCCGGGGCTATCATACGCCCCGGGTGGGAAAGGGGGTTTAAAAATTTGGGCCACCTTAATTGCCTGAAACTCCACCGATCCCCAAACGCCCCGAAGAGCCATTAGACCCTAAAAGGGTTTGACCTCCACCAAGCCAACCCAAAATTTTTAAGATGGAAATGTTTTCAGCAATACTGGATTAATTATAGGCCGGTAATGACATTTTTTAAACAACCTCATAAATTATTTGCACGTAAAAGGGGGAAAAAAAAATAATCATAAAAATTTTCCCCGTCACGCTATCCATAACCCCTGCCTAATGTTTTATAGTCACACAAGAGTTAGAATAACATTCCCAAACTTTCCTAGACATATCAATACCCATTAAAACATATACTATATTTAGAGATGGGCGAATTTCTCGAAATTCGGCTCGCTCACTTTGCCGTTTCCCGACAAAAAAAAAACTTCGTCTGAATTACTTCGGACGAACATGTTTAAAAAAAAGTTTTCCAGGCTGCACAGACCGCAGGGTGCTGTAGAACGTTTTGCCCTGCTTTAAAAATTTCAAGGGGGATGGGCCCGGTCTTCATACAATGTTGTGTTTTTGTAGCACCACAAAGACTGCCCCGCTCTTAAAACGCTTCACATAAAATTTCCCCGGGGAATTAGAGGCAAAACTGACCAAAAAAAATGAAGGGGAATGTAGCCTGATAAAGTCAGCCAGCGAAAGCTGGAAAAAAACAAGCTGAGGGGTCAGGGGGCAAAATCTGACAGAGTGTGGAGGTGACGGGGGGCGCCACAGCAGCTGAGGTCAGGGGTGGCACAATGACATTTGGGGTGGCAAAAAAAAGAATAGGCCACAAATGACACAGTTTTTAGGTCACGGCGCGCAGCATGAGGAAGAGTGGGACAATACACGTGTTGAGGTGGGTGGCAATACCGTCCCTGGGAAAGATGGTTTTTGGCAGATGGGGAAACTGGGGAGCAGATGTGTGGCACGGGGGGTGGCGGCATCGAATATGGCTGAGGGAGGGGATTTGAACCCAGACTCATTTCTCACAGTTTGGGTGAGGTGTTAGGGATGAAGTCGACGCCTAAGGATGGTGTGTGGGAAATCCTGGCCGATTCACGCCTGATTTATCTTTACAAAGGGGCAGCTTCCACATTTCCCCTGGACAAGCGGGTTCCCTTGGCGGAAAGATGGCCCCCGCCGCAAATGAACACCCGCTCTGAGCCACCATACTGGCCGGGCAGGAAAAAGCTTTTCCACACAACTCGGCAAGTTTCGGCCCACACATTTGGCTGCCCGTAGCCCGCAGATCTTCTAACGGGGTGGCAGAGGGCTGTCCAAGTAGGCCACCACCTTTGGTTCAGGTCTGCTCCAGGGCCTGCTGCGCTGCTGCTGCTGGCGACTGCCCTCCTCACAGGGGGGTGAAGGAAGCTGCTCATCAGTGACTCCAGACTTAGGTTGCTGCGAGGACTGGTACTGCCCGAACCCCCCCCCTTCCCCCAGCAGCCGTGGCAGTAGACTGAGCCTGAAGAACCCCCCGGGGTCAGACCTGTCAGGGGAGGGACATGCGCACATAGGCAGCGCCAACGACTACGGAGTTTTCCCCTAAGTATTTGAGTTTGCCCTCCCCCCGGGAAAAGCTCCCATTTTGGCCCAGTAGCGGGGTCCAAAGGGGGGGAACCAAAGTCACCCTCTGCCGGATCGATATTCGGCTGTCACTGCCGGGAAAAATAAGCATCTGCGGGCCATTGCACAAGTGACTCCGGGGGGCTCCGCCTCCATCTCCATGATACTACCACGGGCTTGCGGGCTCTGCCTCGTCTTCCTCACCCCATTACCCCCTCCAGTGTCCTGCCCCCCTCCTCTCTTGTCCCCCTGGAGAAAATCCACTCTTTCACCAGACATGTTTCTGCTCCAATACCCCCTCCTCCTCCCCATTTAGTCCCCACCGGATCTTTTGGGGCCGCGAGATGTAGTCCCCACATCTCCATCCCCTGCCCAGACGATTTTTCGCATCTGTCCAGACATGAAGCAGGGGGAAACGTTTTTTCATCCCGTATCCTGCGACTGAAAAATACGTGGCCCCCTCAAAGGTAACAAACGGCAGGTGTCACCATGAGTGCCCCTGGGGGGACATCAAAGTTACACAGGGAGTACTCCTGTCCCCCTGGATCATCAAAAATCGTTAATGGCCTTTCTCTGTTCTACGTCGGTCCAACATTGAGGGTGGAATTCCCAAAGGGTGGAAACATCGCTTCGAGTGGTTGGGGGGGGCCGTTCTGCGCTGCAAAACTCGAGGGGGGTGTTCCGGCTTTGTAGGGAAGGATGAAGTGCATGCCATTTTCCTGGCCATTTTTCGAACCCTTTTGAAAAACGGGGGAAGACTTCAGGGAACCTTTTTAAACCAGATTGAAACAGCGCTATGCGGGCGCATGGACCATCCCTCCTCGGTGCAGCGCACACCGTTCCTCCCTTGTCCGTCACCAAGGTTCCGATTTTAAGTTGGCGCGGAGAAAACCCCACATATTTCTTTCTGCATGACGCGGGGCAGTTCCTCCCCTGTTGACTTCGTTCGCCGAGGCAAGCCAGGTTTTAGAATGGTGACACCGCTGTCCCTACCTTGGGGGTGATGAGCAGTACTTGTGGAACTAGAGGTGGGGGGGAGGAGGAGGGGGGGGGCGGAAAAAATTGGCGCAGGAGGGGCCCCAGTTTTAAACGGGAGGGAAAGCGCGTCCCTGTCCCAAATTTGTTGGGTCCTGGGGAGGAAGCAATTCACCATGGGCCGTAAAGGACATGTACTGGCCCTGACCTAGTTTTAGCTCCAGACGTCCCGCTGCCCGGGACCCTTTGGGAAAAACCGATTTCTCAAGGACTGGCCCCCTCTGTTCTCATATTTTGAAGTGCTGGGTACTGCCTTTTTGGAAAAGAAATTTCGCTTGGAACTCTCCATCTCGGCTCTGAATGGGTTTTGAGTCCGAATGGGTAAGTCCCCATTTGGGAAAGGGGGGGACTGCAGTACCAAAAATTCGACAGGAAACGATCAGCGCTGCACCCTTTGGATGGGGTTTGGGC
>JAODAL010075197.1:0-14089 GCA_025379985.1 Phyllomedusa bahiana
CTATTAGGGTGACATGTGGAGGTTTTTGTGGACCTTGTATATCCAGCAAGAACTAACCCAAAACAAGGGGCATAATGCATTTTTTTTCTTGTTGCCCCCAAATTTTTTTGTGACCCCAAATTTTTTAAAAATTTTTCTGGTTTTTGGCGTAGTTGTGGGATGGGTGGGGCTCTGTCGGGACGGCCGGGGAGGGAGAGGGAGGAGCAGGGGGTTGGGTTGGCCGTGGGGGGGTTACATCCCTCCAAAGCAGTTGTCCAGGAGGTGCATGCTGTGCAGTATGGGTGCCACTCGGCTTTCCTAGACGCCTGCTGTGGGTACAGTATGCCCCCCAGTTTTCCAAGAAACTGAATGGGCTATTCAGCATCCTTTAAAGCTGTGGGGAGTGTAACTCAGCTTTCCTGGGCACTCAATAGGCTATTTAGCAACCCAGAAAACAGAGTGATGCCCCATTTTTAGGGTTGTTGATTTTTTTTTTTAACTGGTTTCTCTTTTGGAATACGAAGGAATAAAATGGTTAACGATGGCTGTTGTCAGAGTGTTTATTTAAATAAAGTGGTTTTTTTTCTGTTTCTGTATGTTTTTGTTTTTTTTCCATTTTAGTATAGTGATAGAGATGGAGGTATCTGGAAGACGACTCTCCATTATTATCGCTTTGTTTTTTTTTCTTCTGAAAATGTATTTATTTATTGAGAATCTAAACGTGTAATCCAATGTAAGGCTATGTTCCACGGCAAAATTCGGCACCATTTTGCGTCTTTTTTTGCGTTCTAATACGGCGAGATGCACGCCGAAATTACGGTAATCCATAGCTCTCATAGAGAACTATGGATTACGCCCCTCTTCCGCTTGTACAATATGCCCTGTATTGTACGTGCGGGGAGATAAGTGACATGTCAATTACTCGCGGTTAATACGCGCTGCGAGCAATGACTGTCAATGGGGCCGGCTGGCTGCCAGCCCCCCCGCGCTGCGGGAGTACGCACTTGTCAGCGCGACTCCCAAATCACCCGGCTTAATTGCGGCTGTACTGTACACACTGCAATTACGCCGTGTGAACATAGCTGAATGATTACAGGAGTTGCCCATTTTAGGATTCTCAATAAATAAATAATTTGTGAAAAAAATAAACAATGTGGGGTCCCTCCCAATTTCCATAACCAGCTAAGGTAAAACTGATAGCTGCAGCCTGATACTATCAGAATGGGAAGGTTCATCGATACTGGTCCCTTTCCATTCTAAGAGTACTAGTCTGCAGCCGCCCCAGAAGTGGACCCTCACATTAGAGGTTCCACTTCTGATTGTTACCCAGCTCTTCCCGGTACCCCTAGTGCATTGGGTACTGGGGTAATAGTGACAGAGGATTAGTGTCAGCCTTAGGGTGACAAAAACATTGCTGACTGACACCAAGCCCGAGTGTTAGTAATGGAGGCATTGCTATCATTGGAATTAAATGGGAGGAAAAAAAAATAACACAGAAGCAAAATAAAAAATAAAAACTTATTTAAATTAACTCTCCCAGACACCGGCCCTCGCTGACTATTTTAGTTTAGAAATAGATGCAACGCTGGTGTGGTGGTGATATCATCAGTCACTATGTGGTGGTGACATTCAGTCACTATGTGGTGGTGATATTTAGTCACTATGTGGTGGTCATATGTGGTCATGATGTGGCAGTATTGTTCAGTCACTATGTGGTGGCGATATGTGGTCATTATGGGCGGGTATTATTAGTCCCTAGGGTTTGTTTTTTGGTCATGGTTTGGCGTATTTTTCAGTCACAGTGGTGGTGGTATATGATCGGGGTTGGGGGTGGTATTTTCAGTCATGGTGGAGTGATATTTTGCCATGATAATGGTGGTAAAATTCAGTCATGTGCGGTATTGTAGTCATGAGGGGCGGTATTATTTGTTTTTTGTATACTGGTATCAATGATAATATTATTCTGTTTTCAGTAACGTACGGGATATTTGCTCCTTTTATTGGGGGGTATTATGTGGTCATGTACGACCATTTTAAGCGGTTCATCCCTAGAAAAAACCTAGTCTTACAGCAATTTTTTTATGGGTTTCTGTATAACAATACTTTACTTTATAATAGATTTTAAGACCCTGTAAAAGCTGCTGTTGTGTTGACGTTGTGTTGTGGTCTGCTGGGGGAGGGGGGCATGATTCTGTTAGGAGGGCGTGATTAGAGTGTCCTTGGTTATGTCATTTGTTTTGGGATGGGCAGAGGGGTCCCATTGTGTCCTTTTTACAATTCTAAAAGTTTGGGGGGTTGCATTCCCCTTTTCCCTTGCTGTGCGCCACGTAAGAAAAAAAAAAATTTTACTATGTCATGAAAAAACACTGTCAGGTAAAACAAAAAAATAAAAAAAAAAACAAAAACGCTCACCGGGATTTGAAACCAATAGGATCTGATGCTCCCCTTCCCCACACTGTGCAGAAGAGAGGTAGGGTTTTCCCATGGGGTCCAAAACGAATTTTGAACAAGGAATTTTCAGCACTGGGGGCGGGGTAAATTAGGAAAAGTTGGTGAGTTGAAAAACGCACTTTATTGGACAAGAGTAAAAAGGTTTTAAAATCACAAGAAACACTACATCTTGTTGACGTGTTTCAGGCCAGGTTAGATGGCCCTTAGTCATAACACAATCGTAGTAGAAACAAAACCAATATATATCCACTTCCTAAAAGGGAAAATTACGAAATGCACCTGAATTTTTAACTCTTTTATATGGTGTATAAATAAAGACCATTGCTTGAAGATTAGATATATGACATATAAAATGTAACTATAATCTTATGCAAACAGATTAATACAGAGAACATGACATATATTCAATATATATACAAAAGGGTTTACCGATCTTTAATTCAGGCCTGCAGGATATCGTGTTTTTCTAAAATAAGAATCCAATGGGCTTCTTATAGGGGGAGTAACCTCCTCCAATCTCCCCACGGGGGGGTTTTGTTAACCTGTTCTATAGCCCTAACACGAAAAGAACTCAGTCTCCTGCATGATCGTCTCTAAAGTGTTTTGGACGCACCCGAGACGCTTCTTGTACTAGTGTGACTAACGTCTTAAATATGCTCCCTAATTCTCACATGTAGGCTTCTGGTGGTACAGCCAATATATGGAGCTCAAAATTGATCACACCAAATCATATATACCACATGATCACTGTGGCAATTTATGAATGAGGTGATAGTATATGATTTTTTGGTAGCATGGGAAAAAAACGTTTTTCCCTTTGATCATATATTTTGCAGAGATTGCATCGGGCTCGTTCCACACTTGAAAGAGCCTTTTAAATCTAACCATCTCTTGTTTTTGTTTTTGAGCTTTTCATATACATGCTCGGTGAGACGATGTTACCTATTGATTTTGATTTTAGTGGAAATAAATCTGCAACCCTGTTCTAAAATTTTTCGTAGCGAAGGATCCATCGGAGAGTATGGGTAGATATTTTTTAACAATATTTACAACATGAGAAAATTGGGACTAAAGTGTGTTATGAAAACTAATTTGATGGTCATTATTAGATTTCGGTCTAAAATTTAAATGTAACAATTCTGACCTTTGTTTGGTTTCCACTTTGGTAATAGCCTGTTGTATTTGATATGATTTGTATCCCCTTTGTTTGAGTCTATCAGATATGATGGATTTCTCCCTTTCATTTTGCATTTGTGTGCTACAATTTGCTTGGCCTTATGAACTCTCCTACAGGTAAGTTGTTGATGACATGTCTGGATGACAGCTGGAGGCTCTAAGTATCCATTTCCTGAAATGGGTTTCCTGTATGTGCGGGTGTTAATCTTTCCATTTGTGATGTCTGCAGTTAGTTTTAAATCCAAAATGTAATTTCGATTTTATTGCTTTCCCAAGTAAAATTTAGGTTTTCTTGATTTACCGTTAATGTAATCTAAAAAATTTTGGGATTGCAGCAGGTGAACCTTTCCATATAATCAAGGTATCATCTATGTACCTGCTGTAAAAATAGATGTCTTCTGAAAAAGGGATTATGGATGGAATATATGAATTTCTCCCCCCAACCAAGCAAGTATATGTTTGCAAGTGATGGGGAGAAACACGAGCCCATTGGGCAACCCTGAATTTGCAAAAAAAAATTTTTATCAAATAAAAAAAAATTATGCTGTAACAGATATTCTACAACTGTAACAATGTATTGTTTAATGGTTTATCAAAAATTCTGTGTATTTATTTAATTGACAATTCAAGGCTTGTAAGTGCCAAAGAGTGTGGAATGAAGTGTATAATGCCGATATGTCACAAGATACCCTGTATAAGTTTGTATGCCAAATGGTGTTCTCTAGATATTTGAGAATATCTCTGGAATCCCTTATGTAGCTAGGTGAGCGTAGTTTCCAAAGGTTGCAAATGTCTATCTACCCACATACAAATGTTCAAAGAGGATCCTATGCCAGAAATTTAGGGCGCAATGGTGGTGGAAAAATACCCTTGTGGGTTTTAGGAAAGCGTGGAAGATTGGAATCTGTGGAAATTTAACTGACATGCTTTCTTTCTGTTTAGCTGTGAGAATATTGAGGTGATAACCCTCCTCCAAAATTTTTTCTACGGGTTTGGAAACTTTTTGGTGGGTTTCAGATGATAAAGATCTATATATATTTGTATCACTAAGCATTTTTAGAATTTCTCTATGATATAGATCTTTATCCAAAATTGTAGTGATGCTACCCTTGTCAGATGGACGAATTATGATGTGGGGGATTAGCCTTAAGTTCCTTTAGAGCCCTAAATTGATTGGATGTGAGATTATTTTGTGTATTATTTATTTTGTTGTGTAAATCTTTCAGATCCTGTTCCACTAGAAACTGAAAGTCATCCAATAATTTTGACTCTAGAATTCAAGGGGTAGAAATCTGAATTTTTTATATATTGAAGATTTACATGTTCTGAACTGATATTATGATTAGTATTATATCATCATTTAAAATCTTATAAAAAACAGGATAGTTTCTTTGTTCAGAAAAATTCAAAACCCCTAGGGAAAAAATTTTGGGATTTGTTTCATCTGGTTTGATCTCACTAATTGGAATCTCCTCATCAAAAAATGTCTTTTGACAGTTAGTGCTCTGACAAATCTGTTCAATCTTTTTATTGTATCAAAAGGTCAAGCCCGTGGAGGGAACAAAATTAAGACCTTACTTAATACTGAAAGGTGATTCTGATCTAGAATACATGCAGATAGATTCATTACTGAATATTTGAGGACAGTGGATTCAGTGGAGGCTTCTCTTTCTGCAAGTTCATTAGCGAAAGATTCCTTGATGTATTCTGAGTTTGATGATTGTGCGCGGTGCCTCCTGTGCTTCTTCCCCGCCCTCCTCGTGCGTTTGGTGGATGCATATGTCCTTGTGCTCCTCTTGTTTTTTTTGGGAAAAAAGAATGTCTTTGGGACTGTGCATCCATTTCTAGGTCACGAGGATCTGCATAACCATCGGAATCCGAGTATCTATGCATGTCTCTGTAATACCCCTTTCCCTAATGCCGGAAAAGAAACTTTTTTACCCTCCCCTTTTGTGTTTGGATTTTCTCAGTTTTCGATCTGGGAAAAACTCTTGGTAACTAGAATTATGTTCCCATCTGAGATTTTTCCTTGGGGAATAGTCCATGGAGTCTCTGTCAAATTTAGTTTGTTTGACGGACACTATGTCATCTTCCAGTTTTTTTAAAATTGATTTTAAGTTTTTTAAATTCCAGGTCACAATAAAGGGGATCTGTTTCTACGCTGTTAAAAGTCTGCTTGATTTCTTGCAGAGGGTTTCCATATTGCGTAAGGTTCTTGTTCATGCTTGATGATTAAACGCATTAGATTTCATGGAGCATTCATGCAAAATAGTATTCCATTGTTCAATAAAGGAATCATCATAAGTAAAGGTAGGGTGTTTGTTTAATCTTAAACCCCTTGGTACCATTTTTTTTTTCAATATATGATTGCAAAGTGGTACTATCCCCCAAACAATTTTATTTGTTTGTGCATAATTTTTTCTAATTCCATTCATCTTTTGACGTAAATCTGAGTTTTCCTGTGGATAGAGGAAAAATCCTTCCAAAAATGGATAAAGCTCTATTATGTCTATCCATATTATCGATGGACGAAAACATGTTTTCAGGCTCCAAAAGTGGTAAAAAGTGCGTAAATATCAGATTTTGCAGATCCAATCAAAAAAAAAAAAAAAAAAATTTTTCCTTTCTTTTTTCTTTTTTTGTTATTGTGAAGTATTACAACCCGGAGCATGATCCACAGCCCATATAAGGAACAACAATAAAAAGAAAACAGAAAAAAGCCCCACCGGCATTTTGAAGTCCATATAGGATCTGACTGTCCCCTTCCACACACGGTGCACTGAAGAGAGGTAGGTATCCGACTGCGGGATCCAAAGCAGAAGTATGAACAAGGAATTTTCAGCACTCGTGCTCGGGGTAAATTAGGAAAAGTTGGTGAGTTGAAAAAATGCACTTTATTTCCCTAGGGGTTTGAATTTTTCTGAACAAAGATCTATCCTGTTCTTAGAAGATCTAAATGATGATATAATACGTAATCATAATATCAGTTCAGAACATGTAAATCTTCAATATATAAAAAATTCAGATTTCTACCCCTTGAATTCTAGAGTCAAAATTATGGATGACTTTCAGTTTCTAGTGGAACAGGATCTGAAAGATTTACACAAAAAAAATAAATAATACACAAAATAATCTCAATCCAATCAATTTAGGGCTCTAACGGAAACTTAAAAGGGTAATCCCTTACATCATAATTCGTCCATCTGACAAGGGTTAGTATCACTACAAATTTGGATAAAGATCTATATCATTTATAAATTCTAAAAATTGCTTAGTGATACATATATATATATATCTTTATCATCTGATCCCACCAAATGTTTCCAAACCCGGGTAGAAAAAAATTTTGGAGGAGGGTTATCACCTCAATATTCTCACAGCTAAACAGAAAGAAAGCATGACAGTTAAATTTCCACAGATTTCCAATCTTCCACGCTTTTCCTAAAACCCCCAAGGGTTATTTTTCCCCCACCATTGCGCCTATAATTTCTGGCATAGGATCCATCTTTGAACATTTGAGTATGTGGGTAGATAAAACATTTGCAACCTTTGGTACTACGCTCACCTAGCTACATAAGGGATTCCAGAGATATTCTCAAATATCTAGAGAACACCATTTGGCATACATCTTATACATGGGTATCTTGTGACATATCGGATTATACACTTCCATTCCACACTCTTTGGCACTTACAGCCTTGAATTGTCAATTAAATAAATAACACAGATTATGATGAAACCATTAAACAATACATTGTTACAGTTGTAGGGAAATTTCTGTTTACAGCATAATTATTTTTTATTTGATAAAAAATTTTTTTGCAAATTCAGGGTGCCCAATGGGCTCGTGTTTCTCCCCTCACTTGCAAAATTACGTTGCTTGGTTGGGAGGAGGGAAATTCATATATTCCATCCATAAATCCCTTTTCAGAAGACATCTATTTTTACAGCAGGTACATAGATGATACCTTGATTATATGGAAAGGTTCACCTGCTGCAATCCCAAAATTTGTAGATTACATTAACGGTAATCAAGAAAACCTAAATTTTACTTGGGAAAGCAATAAAAACGAAATTACTTTTTGGATTTAAAACTAACTGCAGACATCACAAATGGAAAGATTAACACCTGCACATACAGGAAACCCCTTTCAGGAATGGGATACTTAGAGTCTCCAGCTGTCATCCCAGACATGTCATCAAAAAACTTACCCGTAGGAGAGTTCATAAGGGCCAAGCGAATTGTAGCACACAACATGCATATGAAAGGGAGAAATCCATCATATCTGATAGACTCCCAAAAAAAGGGGATACAAATCGTATCAAATACAACAGGCTTTACAAAGTGGAAACCAACAAAGGTCAGAATTGTTACATAATTCTAGACCGAAAACTAAAAAATGACCCTCAAATTAGTTTCATAAACACACTTTAGTCGCCAATTTTCTCATGTTGTAAAAATTGTTAAAAAATATCTACCCATACTCTCGATGGATCCTTCGTAGAAAAAATTTTAGAACAGGGTTGCAGATTTATTTCCACTAAGTCCCAAAAACAAAAAGGTAGCATCGTCTCACCGAGCATGTATATGAACGCTCAGAACAAAAACAAGAGATGGTTTAGATTTAAAAGGCTCTTTCAAGTGTGGAACGAGCAGATGCAATCTCTGCAAATAAAATGATCAAAGGAAATACGTTTTTGTCCCATGCTACCAAAAAATCATATACTATCACCCTCATTCATAAATTGCCACAGTGATCATTTTGGTATATATGATTTGGTTTTGATCAATGTGAGCTCCAGTATATTGCTGTACCACCAGAAGGCCCCACATGTGAGAATTAGGGAGCATATTTATGACGTTAGTCACACTAGTACAAGAAGCGTCTCGGGTGCGTCCAAGCACTTTAGAGACGATCATGCAGGAGATCTGAGTTCTTTTCGTGTTAGGGCTATAGAACAGGTTAAC
Organism: Phyllomedusa bahiana; assembly: GCA_025379985.1. NCBI lineage: Eukaryota > Metazoa > Chordata > Amphibia > Anura > Hylidae > Phyllomedusa > Phyllomedusa bahiana. The sequence goes on from JAODAL010075197.1 coordinate 8,576, forward strand.
AAACCCCCCGTGGGGGAGATTGGAGGAGGTTACTCACCTATAGAGAAAGCCCATTGGATTTTTATTTTAGATACACGATATCCTGCAGGCCTGAATATTATAGATCGGGGCCTTATGTGTATAAAAATTGTATTTTATGTCATGTTCTCCCGTATTAATCTGTTTGCATTTAAAATTTATAGTGTACATTTTTATATGTCATATATCTAATCTTCAAGCAATGTCTTTTATACACCATATAAAAGAGTTAAAGTTCAGGTGCATTTCGCTAATTGCTTTCAGGAATGGATATATATTGGTTTTGTTTCTACTACGATTGTGTTATGACTAAGGGCCATCTAATGGCCTGAAACGCGTCAAACAAGATGTAGTGTTTCTGTGATTTTAAAACTTTTTTACTCTTGTCCAATAAAGTGCGTTTTTTCAACTCACCAAAATTTTCCTAATTTACCCCGAGCACGAGTGCTGAAAATTCCTTGTTCAGTGTAATGCAAAGACATATTTCAAAGTGAATTCCTAACCCGAACAACCCCATTTAGAAAAGTATTTTTATACACCCTATTATAAAAAATCTGAGTTCATAGATCATCATAGTTCAGAATCCTCATCTTTTGGACAAAGTGGAAAACAATGATGAGTGTCTCCCCCTCTGGAGGACCTGTCCTGGCCATTGATTTGAATGGGTGTAATGCCTTGTTTCTCCTGTGGTGGTGCTGCAGAGAAATTATACACTTTAACGACAGATTTCCCTACAATAAGAGTTTATTGTCAGGGGTCCCAGAATGAGAACACTTTGGGGCACATGTATGAAAACTGTCAAGGTGTAAGACTTTCTTCATTGCCCATAGCAACCAATCAGAGCTCCCCTTTCATTTTCTTAGAACACTATATGAAATGAGAGGGCACTCTGGTTGTTTTGGGAACAAAGAAAGTCTTGGAGCTATACAGTTTTCATACAAGTGGCCCTTTGTGATCAATTTTTTTCGATGGACTTTTCTAACAATTTTGGGAATGTCCAAGGTGGAGAACCCCTTTTAACATCAGCTCACATTTCTGTGTAATCTGCAGAATTTGCTGGGCATATAGGCGATGGAAAAAACAGATAGACCATGGTCATTGTTAGTGATGAGCGATTACGTTGACTATCGTCATCGGGTCGATAGTCGATATCGGCAATTATCAAGACGATATCCGAAAGTCAATAATAGATTATCGCCGATCAACATTAAAGTCTATGGGAGAGGAACAACACCTTCATTCTTACACCCAAACAGGGCTGGAGAAGCTGGAATTAACATCCACAACAGTTAAATGGATACGTGCTACATCTTAGGCAACACACTTAGGTTATAAAGCCCACAGAAAAAAAAAATCACGACCATTCACTTCCCTGTCTTGTACCACAGCGGGACCCTTAAACCTGCATCACCCCAAATTAAAAAGTGCCAGAAGGCAGTATGATTTGAAACCATCTTTTTTACTTGAACAGGACATTGACTATACCTGTCCTGAGCCACAGCATGAGCCCCGAACCTGCATGACCCCCAGATTTAAAAAGTGCCGGAAAAAGGAGTCTTTCAATCACCATTTTAGTTTCACTGGACATTGACTATATCTGTCCTGTACTGCGGAAATGCCCTTTTAAACCTGTCTGACCCACAGATTAAAAATTTGCCGGAAAAAGGAGTCTTTCAATCACCATTTTAGTTTCACTGGACATAGACTTCCCTGTCCTGGGCCACAGCATGAGCCCCAAACCTGCATGACCCAGATTAAAAAGTGCCGGAAAAAGGAGTTTTTTCAACCACCATTTTAGTTTCACTGGACATTGACTATACCTGCCCTGGGCCACAAGCATGACCCCTAAACCTGTTTGACCCACAGATCACAAAGGTGGCACTATGCTATTTTGTACAGTGACTGTCATTTAGTATATTTTTTGGTAACTGCTTTTGGGTTTACAGAATTTATTTGGGGAAAAGTTTTATTTATAGTTTTACATTATTACCATTTTGCTTTTTTTTCAAGTGTGATAACATACAACATACACCCCTCCCTGCAGTTTTTAAAGGTTTTTTTTTACAGTGTAGATGTGTTAATTCGTCACACACCCCATAAGTTAGTTGAGAAGACATTTGCCTCCTGGCTTCTGAGAGTGATTCAGCCAATCAATTCAATGGTTTCATTTTTCCTCCAAATCCTTCTTCAGTGATTAGGGACGACACCCCTGGAGATCAAATGATGCGACCCCATAGTGACCCCAGCCCAGAAAAATTTAAGCTCAAATTGTGCAATTTGTGTGCAGCCCTGGAGCCCTTTTTGACACTACTTAACCTCACAGAAATCACTTTTTCAAAATTGATTTTTTAGAGAAATTTAAAGCTCTCCTGATTGCCCTAACGGTGAAGAAGCCAGTGCTGCCGTCAGCCATCTGTTAACACGGAGGTCCAGCTGCCAGGGCCAAAACTTACAGTGGGGCAGTGAGAGCCCATGCTAGCGTCCGTCATCTATTAACACGGTAAAATGCCCTTAGGGACGCAGCAACGAAAACAGTCGTGCTAAAGGGCAGAGTGCGGAAGCGGAAGTGTGAGGTAAGACCCCCAGCCTTCCTCAGTACACAGTCAAAGACTGGGTAGCGCTTGCCCCTCTGTATGAGTGCGGACCAATTGAGCTTCACTTGGAAAAAATGGTGGTTAACGCTCCTGTTCCACCAGGTGCCCTTTTTCTTGGCATTCTTTTTTTTCATTTTACTCACGTTCTGGAGGAAATTGTCTCTGTTCTTTGTTCTTGTCCGGCTCCTACTCCATGTCCTCTGAATAACCTACATCTGGTCAAGTTTCCCTGTACCTCCCTTGTACAATTCAGGGGAATTTTTTTACCGCTATTTTGTACATGCAAGTTTTTTAGTAGTTTAATTCTAGAAAAACATTTTTAAAATAGGATGGAATCCCACCATGTCTTTGTTTCTCTTTTTTAAATGTATTAAATGGGTTGTCTCATACAGGGATTGGGTAGCTATGTTAAAGATCTTGCAAAAACAAATCATTTTGCATATGTGGGCCATTAACAGTGTTTATATCTATTCCCGTTTTTGACGGGACCATCACCTTGAGCCACTCTTGACAATTGTGAGAACAAAATGTCTGTTAGAAACCACATTTTTTTCAATAGGACCTGTAGTCTAGCTGCATTTCACAGCATAATGCCCCCAAAAATTCAAAACATGACCCATGAGCCACTTTTGACAATTGTGAAGAACAAATGTCTGTTGAAACATTTTTTTTATAAAAGGACCTGTTGGTATAGCTGCATGTCACAGCAAATGCCCCAAAAATTCAAAACATGGGCCCCTGAGCCCCTTTTGACAATTGTGAAGAACAAATGTTGTTAGAAACAATTTTTTTTTTATAATAGGACCTGTAGTATTGTGCATTTCAAAGCCCGCATGACCCAAAAAATTATAAAAATGACTTCTCAGCCACTGTTAAAAATTGTTTAGGGAGAAAAAGACACTTAGAAGCCACATTTTGTTCCAAAGGGACCCTGATTATTGCTGTATTTCACAGCTATGACCCCAAAAATTTATAAATATGGGCTTCTCAGCCACTATTAAAAGTTGTGAGGGAGAAATGCCACTTAGAAGCCACATTTCTGTTCCAAAGGACCATGATTATAGCTGTATCTCACAGCAACATGACCCCAAAAAAATTTTAAATATGACTTCTCAGCCACTATTATAAAATTGTGATGGAGAAATGTCACTTAGAAGCCACATTCGTTCAAAGGACCCATAATTATAGCTGATCTCACAGCACCATGACCCCAAAACCATTGAAAATGCGAAAAATACTAAATATAAAGTGAGTAAATGGAAAACGGTGTTGTCATGAAACCTTGCTGTTTTTACAGTCTTCTCCAGCAAAACAGCAAAATGAAATTTTTGGGAAAATGAGAATTAAAAATTGAGTTTTCAAGAGGACCATTTCTGTTTGAAGAGGAATGTGAAGTAGACCGGCAATATCGGTGACCTCGGCAATTGGGACCACAAATCATCAGAGATCCATGCTTGATTCATCTTGATTTAAAGTCATCGATCCACATTATCTGTGGAAAGCCGGATGCGTTTGTCTGTAATGGACTCCTCCAGCTGTGCTGAAGGTCCACTCAGATATGACACTGGCTGTGGGCAGGACAACACCTCTGTGGCGTGGCGAGCGAGCTCGGGCCATTCGTCCATTTTGGATACCCAGAAGTCTATTGGGTCCGGAAACAATACAAAAACATTCAAATGTTGAGACCAGATTTGTTGTGCACCATGATCTTAAGTGGTCTCTGTGTGTTGTATGTGTGACTGCATTGCATGCGTTGGTGAGGTGGTAAATAAAGATTGCCAGAGGTCACCCATTAGGCTTCTGCCACCTTGCCTGTGCTGCCGCTAGGCTATTGGCACTCTACTGCTGTCACGTCGCTGACGTTGTTCCACCGTGACATTTGAAGAACGTGAAGCAGAAGAAACAGATGTCTCCAGTTGATCAATCAGCAAGGTCTCTATTTCCTGCATTTTACTCTCTATTTGGGTGGGTGGAAGGAAAGTACTGAGTTTTGTTTTGTACGGGGATCCAGGAGGGTGGCCACCAGTAACTGTTGTTCATTTTAATGGCCTTAATGCGAGGATCATGTTGGAGGAAATGGAGCATCCAAGCACTCATGTGAGAGATGGAGCCTTGATTTCCCAAGCCTTTGGGTCGAGGGGCACTAGCAAAACTGATTTTTCCTCATCTTCCTCCTCCGTCTCAAATTCGCGCCAACCTTTTCCCAAAGGGAGGGACGTCGGTAACGTCGGTGTCCAGGATTACGTCCTCCTCCTCCTCCTCGCTTCCTCTGGCACAGCTTCAACCAGCCCTGACTTTCCTCAGATGATGCACCCTGGAGCTGATGCACCGCCTTGCAAATAGCCCTGGACCCGAACCACTGCCCTTTGAAGACCGATAAAATTGTGAAACTGTCGGGCCTTGTGGAGAGGGGGCTCCTTTTCCCCATCTGTGTCCGTCTCCCCCTCCCCTTTCTTGCGGGACCTGTTGTTTCAGAGGTCCAACGTTCGTTCCAGAACTAAGATCACACAATGTCATGCTGACAAGGGCATTGTCCGCATGACCTTTTTTGGTGGCTTCTTCAAAAAATGGCAAGGATGGTGCAGAGCTCTTTCACCTGCCTCCACTCTCGGTGGTTCAACACCCCGAGGTCCGCACCGCTGCTTGTCAAGGCCATGTGTCACTTGTACTGCGTAAATGGCATTGCGCTGCTGCCACAATCGCTGGAGCATGTGGAGGGTGGTTCCAGCGTGTTGCCATGTCAACAATGAGACCGCTGATGGGGAGGCCCAGTGACGCTGCAACGCAGCCAGGCTGGATGAAGCAGGGGTGCGAACGGCGGAAAATGCGAACTCAGACCTCGAGCCTTCCTCAGCAGGCAGTCCAGACCGGTTTGCTCTTTGAAATTTTGAACCGGGTTAAA
>JAODAL010075198.1:0-14089 GCA_025379985.1 Phyllomedusa bahiana
TCCATTACCTCTAAAAGGTATGCCTGATTTTTACTCTTCTAAAAGATTGGGCTTGAAAGGGGTTTAAAACTTATATTAATAGGGCTTCCAGTACAGCTGCACTCTGTCCCCACACACTACTATTCCCTGTCACTTTAGCGAATACCTATGTGGTTGGACCAGAAGTAAAAGTCACCAGAATGACATGCACCATGAGCGCCACCATCCCGGAAATGCTGTGGAGCAGTACTTTTTCTCAGATTCAAGTCTTATTTGTTTTTCATCCAATCCAAAGGCAACACTATTTAGTTTTTTTCCTAATTTTCTTTTGAGTTTTATAACTTCATAAAATTTTAAAAATCAGTAGTAGAAGGCATATTGTAAAAAAATTTTTCAGCAAATTAATTTTGTCAGTTAAAATTTTCCCAAATCGGAATTGACTGGATTTTCACTCCGGGGATATTTTTTGTTTTTTCAATCCAGCACCAACTTTTTATACAAATGTTCTTGTATAAAAAAAACAAGTTTTCCCTTTCCACTTAGTTGTTTCTTTATTATCCCATGGTGAAAATCCACTTTTAAATCCGGATTTGAACTCCAAGTATTAAATAAAACCCCGGGAATGTTATTTTGCTATTTAAAATCCTCAGGGGTTTCTTTTGATTTCCACAGGCTTATAGTCTGCCCCCTTTAACCCCCTTTTAAAATTTCCCTATATAGTTTGGCCCAAATGCCCCTAAAATGTTTTTACATTTTATGTCTATGCTCTATGTAAAGTATATGTTAATGTAATCTAGATTTTTGGTTAGGAAGGGATTGTCAAAAAAAATTAAAGAAAGTTAATCGTTTACCTTTGTTTCAGATTATTTCCTCTTCTGCTACAGTATGATTTTTTTCTGTTAATAATTGCTTGATACTCATAAATAATATTTTTGTAAACATATTAAGATAATTTCTTTGATTTTGTATCTTACTTGTAATTTTACTGGACTTAAACTAATTCAAAGGGAGCTGATGATAAAGGAGAAAGAAAGGTGGCTGTGCCCATGTTTTGTTTTGTTTTTGACCCCTTCATGATGCAGTGATTTTAGCAATGATGTGTAATTTTTTTCCTTCTTTACTTTCCAAGTGCCATAACTTTTTATGTTTCTGTTAATATAGCCATATGAGGTCTTGTTTTTAAGAACAAGTTGTATTTTTAGAAGCACTAGTACCTACAAAATAAAAGTAATATGTCATCCTAAAAAAGTGGCTCAATGCATTGTTTTCCTATTTCACCTCTCAAAGAATTTTTTTGGGTGTAAAAAAAAAACTTTTTGGTGGAATACGAACACATGCAGAATAAGGTTTAAGTCATCCAAAAATCCAATGGCTCACTTGCAAGTCAGTACATTTCCCGCAACAGTAACTTTCTATTGTTTTCCCTGATTTTTGATGGCTAAAGCTTTTTTTTGGTACCATTTTGGGGTATTTATGACTTTCTGATCACTGTGAGAACAGAACAACCAAATAGAGAAGTGAAACAGCCCAAAAAAATTTACTTCTGGCATTTTTAAAAAAAAATAAATCAGACTTTTTACAGATGTGGTAATACCAATTATATTATTTTTATTTCTTTATACTTGTGGTTTTTTTATGCTATGTTATTATGACAACTTCTTCAAGGTAAGTTTGTCTCCGCTCTCTATAAAAATTAATAAAAATTAAAAAATAAATAAAAAATAAAACTTACTTACATGTCTTGTTTTAAAAGTGAGATGATATATAACTTCCCTGTTCCATTCTGTATTTGGGAACACAATCGAAAATTGTTTACTGAAGTAAAAATAAATATCTGTATATTTGTTTTCCTAGAATTTGTTCTGATGTTTTTTTTTATATTAATCATTTATAGCTAACTACATCGAACCATCCATATACTGTCTGCTTACCTTTCACTTTTTAAAAAAAATATAACTTTTAACAGACTCTGATACGCTTTCTGAGGGCAACATAGTGTGGGCAGGTCCACTTTCTTTGAACTCTTTATATGTAATGCATCTTTCTATATACTACTCAGGTGTATACCGTAGCAGCAGGTCCCCCCCTGTAATTTAAACAACCCCATTCTTTAAAGGTATTTAAAAAATTTTTTCCCCTCTTATAAAATTCTTAAAAACTGATTTTTATTTATAACTTCATTAAAACCCCTCAATGGCTATTTATTTCACTTCACAAAAATGGTAATGTCTCTTAGAACAGTTCACCCGGAATGCATATAAACCAGGTATATTATATATATTTTTTTTTTAATTTTTTTAATATGTGTATTATAGATGGCAATAACAAATATAAAAATGATACGTAGCTCCCTCTTTTTTGAAAAAGGGGTGTTCGCCCCCAAAAAACGTCGAAAAATGTCGGTGTTGAGAGGAGAGGGTTTGAGACAGCCTAAATAATGACTTTGGTCTAGCAGGATGTTGCAATGATTCTAAGTTGGGTCTCCTATGCGAAAGCTGTAAAACGGAGCAACATAATCCAGGTGAACTCGTTCTAAGAGCATTACACTTTTTATTGTGAATGAAATGTATACCATTGATGGGTTTTAATGAAGTTATAATAAATCAGTTTTCAAAAAGTTTATAACATGGAATAAGATTTTTTAATTTCCCGTTTAGCAATGTGACCACTTTCTTAGGGCCCCTTAATGAAATTCCGTGCTTATGAAAAAAATAAAAAATTATGAAATTGTAACAGTCAGCGAAGTGATAGCCATTTTTCAATATTCTTTAGTATGAACTTTATTTAACCTCTCTAGTACACAGCTGCACAATATGACCGTCAGTTTTCATCTGCGTCAATGACACAACCTAGTCTTCTAATGCCACTAACCATATCTTGTGTTTAACGCTGGCGGCTAAAAATTTGTTTTTGACACATGACGAATATTCTGCTCTGTAAAATGTTAAACGTTCCACATATTTACTATATCTTTTGCTGTCTACAGGTCAGCCATTTAAACTAGACCCAAAGTCTGCCCATCGGAAGCTTAAGGTCTCCCATGACAATTTGACCGTAGAAAGAGATGAAACCTCTTCGAAAAAGAGCCATACACCAGAGCGCTTCACTAGTCAAGGAAGTTATGGTGTAGCTGGCAATGTGTTCCTGGACAGTGGCCGCCATTACTGGGAAGTGGTTATAAGTGGAAGCACCTGGTACGTATTAAGTGTCGGTCCCTGAGCTTATATCGAGTGGTTTTCCTTTCTTTTTATATGAAGACTATACTATAATGAACTAGAAATAATATTTAAACAGTAACACAAGTAGGCCTGGGTTTCCCTTAAGAATTTTACATACTTGTGTATCGATGTTTAGAGGAAATTGAAGATTTTAACATACTCTATAAAAACTTGCCAAAGGGTTTTTTTCTTTATTGTCAGCCTTACCAAATTTCTGCATCTCAGGTTAAAATAAGGCCTTGGTTTAATGACCACAATATTTAGCAATTAAGAAAACCTGTACTGGAATCCAGTGAATTTTATTTAGTATGAAAGGATTTCAGAGTTAAATTCTTAACATGCTGCAATTTAGAATATGTTTTAGTGAAATGCTGTAGAGCGCAGGAGTTTTTAGGCATTGAGCTGTGTCACCAACAGTCTTTAAAATGTTTCAATGGACCCTATTTGCATTTTGTTGATTGGTGGTAGAATTTCTCAATTAAAGCTTGTCCACTTTTTTCACATTTAACCATAACCCCATTTATCTTGTAATCTTGCAATTAGAACACAGTTATATTAATGGAAGGCTTTAGATGGGAAAGGGAAGTGAAAACAGCTTAGAGCACATTTAATTCTTAAAATCAACCCAAATTTTTTTTTCATACCACAACATAATTAACTCAGAAAAATAAATGCAAGCCTTTTGTAAAGATAAAAATTTTAGCCATACCTAAATTAACCATCAAAAAACCCTTGCCCCAAAAACTCACCCATACTTGCAACTTTTTGCCACATAAATCAGGTGATAGAAATATATGGCTATATGCTGATAGTTACCTCCCTAACTTTTTAAGTATTAGACAGAAAGTGTCTTTATCCACATGCTGCATATATCTCTCTGCTACTTTTAGTAGCTGATCAGTTCCCTACCAGTCGCTTTGGGTACCACTTTCTTTGTACATGACTCCGTTTAAGACCAGTGGTAAGATCCACGTTCTTGGGGTATCAAAACATTTTGAAAACCAAAATTGTTTTTCTTTGATTTTCAGCACATGACTAGAGAACATCATCATAGGGATTTAATAGGGTGCAGTTTGTTATACAGACACGAATCCAGATGGGGTCATCTTTTTCAAGGTGGATTCCAAGTGGTTAGGCTCTTAGGGATACAATGGCAGTTTGGACAGGGCATAAAAGGGAACGTACTTATTCTGTCTTTCCCTCAATTTGGTTAGGACACCTATTCATGCAGAAAGGGTAACACTAATCAGTTTTTTATTTGGTGAATTTTGTGTGCAACTTATGTTTTTAGCTACAACATGGAATGCAATATTGGTCCTTTTGGGATCTGAAATTGCAATATATATTTTATTTATTGGTCCGTTTTATAGGTTGTCAGCAAGCCTTTTAATTGATGTTAATCAACGGTTATTCTTTTATCAAAATTTTTAAATGATACACGGATTGCGGGTTTTAACATTATTTTTAAAATTTGAATTGCTTTGTGGAAAAAAAAACCCTGATTTATTTTTTTTATTAGAGTATCCTTCAAATAATTGAATGTATTAGTTTCCCGAGACACCACTTTGGTTAAATTCCATGGACTCATTGCATGGAAAACAAAACATTTTATAAAAAAATGTTTAATTCATTAGTTAGGGTTTTGTGTGCTAAAGTAAAAGTAACAAAATAGCAATGACTAAAGTAACATAAAAAAGAATATTGATAAATAAGAGCTCGTTCACACGGCTGATTTTGGCACGATTTCAGCCCTCCGCCGCCGTTTTTGGCTGAATAGGTGAAACCTCTCTGTTGTTTCGGTAATCCAAGTTCCATAGAGAAACTAATTCCTCTCCCCTCCCCCCTCGGGGAATATCTGGTGGGGGAAAGTGACATGTCAAATTATTTACGTGTAGTCCGTGAATATTTCATGTCTTGGGGCCGGCAGCTGCGGCCCCCGCCCCGCACCTGCTGCACGGCAACCCGGGGTAATTGCGGGGCAAAATCCGTCCCGCAATTACGCTAGCAAAAAGCCGGGAACTGCCCCCAATTGTGATTTTCCATTGGAAAAGGTTTATTTGTAGTATTTTATTTATTACTATTTTTTTTTTGTTTTATTAGGTATGCTGTTGGCATCGCATACAAGTCTGCACCAAAGCATGAGGGGAAATAGGAAAGAATTCGGCCTCCTGGTATTTTGCCGATGAAAACAATAAACTGGGCATGTAAGACACAACAGTAAAGAGATTCCAATTGAGCCTTCTCCAATCTACGGCGCATTGGAATTTTCTAGACTATGAAAAATGGTTCATGTCATTTTATGTTTGCCTTGAACTCCATTCACCTTTTACACTTTTGACATTGCTTTTTGCACAACTGTGTGTCCCACCCTAACTGTTTGGAACAAATGTTTGACAATTTTAACAGGCCTTCCTATACCAGATCATCTGGACTGCATGGAGCAGCTGGCATGATTGCTACAGCCATTCACTGTGCGTGACCATACCTTTGGGAGCGTTTATGCTCCAAAAAAAATTTGAAAGAGTTTGTTTTCTTTGATTTAAATCATTACAGGAATGTTTTCCCAAATTATTTATGGATAGACTTTTGATTAGTCTTTTTTTTGGTTTTGCACATTGACTGAATTGTTATTTAGCCGTCCTGCTTGCAGTGCTCATTAAGGAATGGAATGTCTAAAAAATTACCTGCAGACCTTCATGGATTTGTTTCAGATGCACATTATACTAATTCTCTCCGTTGCAGTTGATGTCAGAAAATTCCAAAGGTATCTCCCCGTAGATTTGTGCAGAACAGAACTGCTGTTATTCCTCTAAAACAATGGGCACCAACATTTTGCAATATGTGTTAAAAATAATGTTTTATACATTAGGAAACTATGAATATGCCCCCATTTCTTGTATTAGAAGGGAACTGGTCAGGTGTTTTCGGCCAAAATGAAAAAAAAATGAAATATATGTGAAATATTTTAAATAGACATGACTATATGTTAGAAGTACAATACTTTTACAATTCACAAGTGAAACCGGAAATGTTTGAAGGATTACCTTAAAAAATATATGTATCCTTTTTATTTCTTCTCAGAGCTATGGTTCATAACTGACTCAAAATTTTGTCCATTAGTTATTTATAGGGGTAACCTATGTAACACCATTTTTTCTAGAAGACTAGAAAGAAATGCAAATCAAAGTTAGTTTAGGTGTTTGCATCCCTTAGGAACATATTTGGCAGCCCAGGTTAATTCCCATTCATTCACTTTTCTCAGTCCAGTCATTTCCCAACACAGTTGAGATCTTCTTATGCACTGGCCATGGACTAACAGAAATGCTTTGGGTTTGCCAAGCTGGTAGCCCCAGGTGAGATTGTACCTGTGGTCTAACTGGGCTTAAGGGAAAGTTAAGGAATGCAATTGATGCTTGGCAAAGAAAATTATGTTTGATTATACCATGTGGTAATGAGTAGAGTGGACACATACATACGTGTCAGGTGTCTTTTAATAAGTTAATATCACTTAGATCGCATAGTTTGAGTTGATTAACATGATCATTATTAAATCATTTTTATCCAATCGGGTTTTGAAACTTCAGCTTTATTTGTTTCTTATAAAAGTCTTGTTCTTTATGTTCAGATAATAAACATCACTCATCTTTTGTTCACAAAGATGATCTCAAATTAAAGGTGGCTATGTCCCTTGTATAGCTATAATCAAATAAGCTTAAAGGGGTTTTCTCAGTACGGGCCCTTTCGCAGGCCATCTTGTGCTTTTTTTTCTCTTACAGCTTCAAACCCAGGGGTGGGTTTTCCTCCCAGTAGGCGTGTCTTCCTCACTGAAGACTGGAGACATTATCATATTCCCTTCCTCTCCCTCCCCAGTCCTCTTCATTCTTTGTGAGCAGGGTAAAGAGAGGATGTACACCCTCTGCAGACCTTCTGCAATGGTCAGTTCTCATGCCTAGAGAGCTGTCACCTCCCTCCCAGGCTCCAAATCCTTGTAACCAGGACACCTGGTTGGTTGTAAACAGTTTTACAACAGCCTGAAATGAGGAAGCAAATGGGTAGAAATGCAAATTGCCAGCAGAGTTTTATAAAGGCTGTGTTTAATATGTCAGATCAAGAGATTCATAATTCCCAGATCTTCTCCATAGAGTTGTCCCCCGCAATTTTCGTCGGTTGTTCGGGAGCTCGCTCCATCAGCGCGTACTCCCGTGATGCGGGTGCCGCAGATTGACGTGAATAAATGACATGTCACTTATCTTCCCCACGGTTGTATTGTACGTCTGGGGGAGAGGAGGCATAATCCATAGTTTTTCTATGAGAACTGTGGAATTTCCGTTAATGGACTGGGGCGCATTTCGTCTCTTATTTGAGAACAATATGCCCGAAATATGCGGCGAAATGCGCCCCAATTCATAGCCATGTGAAACATAGCCTTTTTGAGGAGCAGGCAGCCTTTTTTAAAACAGCTCAGGGGAGAAATGAGATGCAGACAATGAAAAAATACACACAGACAATAGCTAGCACAGAAAGCTCAGGCAGCCTGTTTCAGTTTTACACAGCTTCAGAGGGGAGTGAACACAGAGAGTTTCACTTATGCACAATAAATATAGTCACCGCTGATCTTCTTAGAGACTATTACATTTTTTTTTTCAGAAAAATTTATACCCACTTGCGCTTTCAATTTAAAAAGCAAAGTATCCATTTTTACTTACATTCTTAATGTCATATATTGTCACTGTGCTTGGAAGCATTAGACTTCCGATGTTATGGCATAAAATTGTTGTGGTCTTATTTTAGTCTCCTAGGCAGTTCCCTTTTCAATTGCATGGGAAGTTGAAGTTGCAGCTTCTTTGACAAAGGGGAGTTATATATTGATAGAAGAATGTAAATAAAAAATGGACACTTTACTTATATTGAAAGCCCCATAGTGGTATGAAATTTTTAGAAAAAATATTACTAGTCTCTAAGAAGACACAGCGTGTGGCTATATTAATGTGTATAAGAGTTACTCACGGGGATAAGAACTTCCGGAACCACTAATTTATTGTGAACTTGGGTTAAACGTGTAATGTTTTGGTGATTAAACACAGAGAGTTTCAGACACCAATTTACCGCACAAGGCATGTCCCACACAGGGGGTGTGTCCCGCACAGGGTTGAACTAAATATCAGGCAGAAAATCACAGCAAAGGGGGCATGGCGCAACCTCAGGCTGCTGATTTAGCTATAGACAAACCCACAGATTAGCTAATTTTCTGCCCATAATAAATTATTTAGGTAATACAAATCCCAATTGGGAAAAGTGCTTATTTTTACTGTCCCCATCCCAATACAGATATGATCATTGAAGCAAGACAATCCCTTTAAGGGGAAAAAGGCTAGGACTCTGTGCCAACTATTGGATGTAGTGTTCCTCAAGTCACATTTGAGCCATGCAATGTGTTAGGAGTGAAGCCAAACCTGAAGCTCCTGTCCAGACGGCTGTTTTTAAGTGTTTGCCCCTTATCAATGAGGAATAGAGTACTGGCCAGTGGAGCAATCGTGGTGTATAAGTCTCCACACACCTTTATGGTGCCTCTCCCTTTTGAGGTACTCCTTATATAGTTCACACCTATTTCTTAAGACTCTTTTACCTCCACCCCCAAAGCCAAGTGTGCATGTCTTTTGAATAGGACGAAATGAGTACTGCCACCAGATACTTTTTGTGGTAGCTTGTCTCTCTTAAGGCTGGGACCACACAGCATAGGACAAAAGCCATAGTTGAAACCAAAACCTAAAAACTGATTTGAGCGTTAGTTTTTTTTTCAAAGCAGCTGTGTTTCCGAGGAGTTATTTGGGTGGTTTTCAGTTCTTTGGTGCATTTTTTAGGGCAAAATTCATATACCTTGTTGAACACCTGGACAGTTTTTCAGCAGAACCGTCCAAAAACCACTCAAAAAAAAACATCTGGTGCTTTACATAGACTCCAATAGTAATTTTTTCTGCTCTGTCGTTTTTTTGCAACATGTTACAAAAAATTACTAGTAACAAAAACAAGCAGAAAAAAACGTTCTATGGAGACAACAGAACGTTTTTACTATTAAAGTCTATGGGATCTGTTTTCAGTTGTTTTTTCAGCGGTTTTAGAAAAGAAAAAATGTCTGAAAATGTGTGCTTTGTAGCCATAGTCTAAGAAGGATCATAGATCTTTAAATTTGATATAGGGACGTCTGCACCCAATGCAAAATAGCTAGTTAGCCAGTCCCATTGAAATTATCTGATGTTTATAGCCACCTAAGGCTTTGGGTTCAGTTCAAGGATGAAAATGAAATCCTCTACTTGACTACGCAGTCAAATGTAGAATGCACTGCTCATTTTAGGTAAGAAATTGAACATTCTTATGACACAGGGAAATTGTGGTAATTGGTGTGGCAATATGCGAGTGTCATTTAAGGGCTTATTTAACTATTGTTGCTTTCTCTAATTAACATAATATTTTTAGGTAATTTGCCTTTCTACCCAGTGGATCTTCCAAATTCCTTTTCATCCGAGTGCTCTTTATGGAATCTACTGAGCAAGACATTTTATTCCAAATGGTAATGTTTCTGTATTTTCAGCTATGGTACCTTTTTATTATGATAAATTTTTGTTTTCAGAGAGGTTCAATATAGAAGAAAGAATTGTCAGGTAACATGGTTTCAGTGCCAGATCAGTTTTTGTTAGCGGTAGTTCATAATGCCCTCAGTTTATAAAGAAGGAAGTAATACAACCCTACAGAGTTTCATGAATATTAAGAAACAAAAGCGACCCATTATTATTGATACTGACATTACCAGCTCTCCCTTTATTAGTTTAGTTCTTTGAACTGTCTAGTATGAGAAATTACAGAATCCAGACTTCAGAAAAGTTAATTAGAAATAACAGACAAAGCTTTTTATGTACAGAGAGAAAATACATGCTATATGCTTTCAACATGCTATATACACGCTGTTTCCTGTCTATTTATACAGACATGCCCCTTTAAAGTTAAATTAGATTACATGCATCATTAATCAAATGTGTTTTACGCTGACCTTACTTGGCCAGTTTCTGGATGTTTGCTAAAATATTTATACATATAAAGATGTGTAAATTATTCATTTGGGAATTTAATCTAAAAGGTTTCAATATAAAACTTTTGAAAAGAGTTCTTGTTAAAATGCTAGACTGTTTTATAGGCATTTTTATTATTTTACATAAAGATGGAATGAACACCGGCTTTCCAAAATTGGTGCCTCAACTCCACTAAATCATTTGAGTGTCTGTGAAGAGCGCAGTTGAATGCACTTTGTTAACAGATCAATTTGAGGTTAAAGGGTAAGCAGCTGACTATAAAGGTACTGAAAAGTACTTTATTCTGCCTTATTTATATTACCACTAAGGGAAGCTTGTGAGTAGGAGGTATCCTATTTTCATAGCCTACTAATCATGCATCTCTTCCTTTACTAATGTTATCCATGTCTGAATACATTCATGGTTTATATCTTTTTAACAAAGGACATTGACATTTCATAATCTCTACACATTTGTCTGTGACCGCTTTACTCCTTCCTAAAGTGAGGAGCTATTGATTAAATACTTACATTTTACTGAACCTGTAAAGAGATCCCACCAAAAATATAAAGCATTATCAGGAATTCCAGAATACTGGGTCACTCTGTATATCCACAGGATTGCTGAAACAGAAAAATATGGGGTTTAGAAAAACGCTGGGGAAAATTGGTTCTGGCCCGGAAAAAGGAAACAGCAAATCCAATTTTACCATTTTCTTTGGACTTCCCAAAAACCTTTTGGGGAAAACTAATCCAAAAAACTTAATAAAATATAAAATGGTTTTTTTTGGGCAATTTTTAAACCAAAAACAAAACTCTTTCAAAATCAAATTTTTCTGGGGAAAACCTAAAAAAGTAAAACACCATGACTTGGGGGAATTCCAAAAAAAATCCAAAAAAACTTCATTGAGAGAAATTTGGGTCTTTTTTTGTATGTTTTTTTTACCTCCAACAAAGGGAACAACAGGATTTGGGTGAGAACTCAACCCTTGGCCCACAGTCAATGACCAGCAGTATTCCTCCTCTCTAGGAATCAGGATATCCAATTTCTTGCAGCTCACAAGGGAAATTTGGATTTTACAGATGGGGTTTGGGTTTTTTCCCAAAAAGGGGGGAAAAGTTTTTGGTTTTTTTTAAACAGTTTAAATTTTTCAAAAATTTTCCTTTTTACCCATTTTTTTAAAATTTTAAAGAAAAAAATTGTATATTTTAAAACAAAGTTTTATTTTTAAAAAACAGGGTTTTTTGATTTGTTTTTTCCTTTGAGCAGGTTTTCACTATTGAAATTTCATATCCTAAAAAAAAGAGGTTAGATTTTTTTTCCCCATCTAATTTCTTAAAAAAAAAAAAAACAAATGTAAGGGTGGAGGGTTTATTTTTGGGCTCTGAATAAAAATGTAGACATTTGATGTACTTTATCATTGACCTTATTAAAAAAAAAGTCAAGTTTCGGTTGATGATCCAAATAAAATATTTGTTGTTGGCTATCCATGACCTCAGTCTCTAAGGAATACCACATCAGAAACCTGAAGGAAAATAAGGTCTAGTGCCTGAAAGTGGCCATACACCCTTAATAGCTGTGTCTGCCCTTGTAAATGCTTATTTGGCGAAAATTGACCGTGAAATTAAAAAGCTTGATCCCAAACAAAAAACGTTGGATGAAAATCGGAAACCCTTACCCTTGTCCAGTGCTGCTGAAGACCTTTAGTCTTAAACCACCAAGTAGGCCACATGTTAAATCATGTTTTTTTTTTTTTTATAATGTCAGATTTATTAATCTGTAATACACTTCCCTTTATGCACACTTATCCTAACCACCGGTTGATTTTTAGTTGTCACATACTTTACTCTCTACGTTATATTGTATTGTTTATTTTGGAGTGAGTATTGCAGACAGTTTTCGGATTTTTTCTGGCTCTTTAACATTGAACTGTACTGAAATCCGCTGTAATATTAACGAATATGTTCTAAGTTTACTTTGAGACCGGCAGTTTTAAAATCTGACAATAGAAAATCCTTTGCTGTTAGATACAGCTAAAATTTTTATTAAGGTCTTGGGGTTTTGGTTTACAGCAGATTTTGTGGATTCTAAGTCTGATTGCTTAAAATCATAAAAAAAACCAGTCTGGTGACAGGCCTTAGTTTGAAAGACAATTTCCCTTTGAAATTATGGCACTCTTACAGGGGTAGGGAAAAGTATAAGACCCCTTTAAATTTTTCACTCTTTTTTTCATTGTAGCCATTTGGTAAGATACAAAAAGTTCAATTTTTTGCTCATTAATGTACATTCTCACCCATTTGAAAGAAAAAAAACGAAATGAACATTTTTGAAAAATTTATTAAAAACAAGAAAAACTTAAATATCACATGGTCTTAAGTATTCGCCCTTTTGCTGTATTGAGTGAAAAACCCCCTTTTGAGCTATTTCACCCAGAGGTCTTGGGAATGTTTGAAAAAGTTTTTTAACCTGGATTTGGGGATTCTGGCCATTTTCTTTGCGATCCTTCCATTCCTCAGGTTGGGGGTTGAACGTTGGGGTGGACAGCCATTTTCAATCACCCCAAAATGCTAAATTGGGTGTGGGGACAGGGTTCTGGCTTGGCCAGTGAAAAAATTGGACGATTGTTTGAAGCCAGCTTTGTTATTTTAGCTGTATGTTTGGGTAGGGGGAAAAAACCTTTTTTCCCTTTTTCCCTACTGCATTTTGTTCACCTCAGTGATTTTTGGGGTTCTTCTTTACATTCCCAAAGTATTTCTTCCACGTTGCTTTTTTTTGGTGGATGGCCAGGTGGGGAAAGGGTTTGTGGTCATTCCAAATTTTTCTTCCATTTTAGATTATGGGTACTGTGCTCTTGGAACATTGAGTGCTGCAGAAATTCTTTTGAAACCCTTGGGCCCAAAAATCTGTCCCTTTCCCACAATTCTGTCTCTGGTTTTGGGCATTCCATAGACCCCATGTTTCATGTGCTCTGAAAGCACTGTGAGTTTGATATTTTTTATAGAACGGGTGTGTGCCTTTCCAAATTCAAGCCCAATCTGTTTAATTAAACACAGCTGGCCCAATGAAAGAATAGAAACCCCTCAAAGGGGGATCGAAGGGA
Organism: Phyllomedusa bahiana; assembly: GCA_025379985.1. NCBI lineage: Eukaryota > Metazoa > Chordata > Amphibia > Anura > Hylidae > Phyllomedusa > Phyllomedusa bahiana. The sequence continues at coordinate 13,362 of JAODAL010075198.1, forward strand.
ATGGCAGCTTTTTGAGTTTAAAATTTAGTGTCCGCAAAGGGGTTTAATATTATGACCAGTGTATTTCGTTTTTTTTGTTTAATACTTTTTTTTTTTTTTCATGAGGGGTGAAGAGTGTACATTAATGAGCCAAACAATGAACTTTTTGGTCTTACCCAAAAAGGCTACAATTTAAAGAAAGAGTGAAAAAAATTTAAGGGGTCTGAATATTTCTGTACCCACTTTTAACTATGGCAGACTAGTCGCCCCTAAAAAACTGAAAAAATTTGTATAAAAATGTTCGTCTCAAAATGTTTTTTTTTTTTTTCGATGCAATAATGGCTTTAGCAACACTTTTGCAAAAAAAAGGTTAAAAGGATGGAAGGGCTTTTTTTAGCCTTACAAACTTTGTAACATTATTAAATTCCCCCAAAAAATGTGGGCAATTATTTTGGAAACTACAGCTTTTGCTTGCACTTTTTCCCGGGTTTTTTTTTGGCAGCATTGTTTGTGACTAAAAAGTGTGAAAATTCATGTTCACAAGTTCCCAATGCACTTACAGTTTACGTGATTGTGCCTTTTTCCTATTTGTGTCCCTGGGCACCAATTATAGATACCTTTATTGTCCCTACAGATAAATCCAGCTCACTTTCTTTTATTTCTATCCAATGCAATTTGATGTTTTTTCTTTTTTTTGCCCTAGTCAAGTGTATTCTGGTTTTACTAATTGTTGAGCTGTCTGGTGGTTT
>JAODAL010075199.1:0-14089 GCA_025379985.1 Phyllomedusa bahiana
TTAAAAAGGAAAGGGGGGGGGGGGTTTGAAACCGGTGGTAAGGTGGTCGGTGGTGTGGACCTGCTCCCCCCCGGGCCCAAACCCCCAAATACTGCTGCCCCGGCAATTTTTGGCCCTTGATGACGGTGTGGTGTATGGTCCAGACAACGGGAGACAAGGAGGGGGGCAGAAAAACAAAAACCTTTTTTCGAAAACTAAAGGCACTTAAATTTTCCATTTGCATAACATTTTAAGCTTTCCACAGAGAAAAAATTTTTGAGCCACTCCTATCCTGGTGATAAGCGCACCCCCAAAGCATGCAGAATTGGATACTATAACGTGATAAATACCCACCACCCCAATGGATATATTAAAAACAAAACAAATTTATTATGAAAAACCCATAAAAATAAATGAATAAAAAAATTTACAAATGTCGGGAAAGGCAAGAAGTGGTGACCAGAGAGCCCATGAACAAAAAAGTTAAAAACTGGTTGCCTTGGGGGTTACTGTGCCGGTTTTGGAGGAGTGGTTTTGGAGAGACGGTCTGCCCAGACCCGGTCTCTCACTACGTTGGGCGGGTGGCATATGACCCTGTGACCTTTTCCCCCAAAGGAGCATAGCCCCTTTCCCTCCCTGTCTGATAGGGGTTTTTTCGCCTTGAGGATACTGGGCCCCGGGGCCTTAACCCACAACTTCGGTTTCCTGGGTAATCCGGGGGCCAAGAAACCTACCCCTGAATCTCATAAGAGATGGAACAGGGCCCATTTATCTCTGCTCCCCAAAATTACACCAATTTTTACTTGGGGCTCCTGATCCTTGGGTTTTCCCCGGGTTAAAAAATTCCTTGTATTTTCTGCAGATCCCCTCCTTCAGATCTCTTCCCTCATGTCCCCCCCTTTCTTTTTCTTTTTCCCTTCTTAAAATAGCCAGGTTCTCTGGACTCAGGCCCGCCACAGAAAAGCAAGCACCTGCCCCGCACACTCTGAGCACACAGCCCAAAACACACCCCTCTAACTCCCGTTACAGCTAGGGTTTTTAGTCTGAGCCTCTCCACCCAATTTCAGCATTTTCTAGAATAAACTGGGAAAAAATACAAATGCCTACATTCCCTGTAAAACCTGTAGGGGTCCTGCTGTAGTGTTGTAGTGTTTCTAAGGCTTGTAACCCATTCTCTGCCTGCCAGATAAATACAATCAACATTACATAGTAAATTGCATGACATATCACATATACAATACCAGTTGTGGACAGGTGCCATCCTAATCCCAGCCACAGGAATTGTGCTCTGGTATACTACACTGTTCTGCTAATTTTCTCAGATTGAGTTTGAAATCCAGGGGCGGGTTTTTCCTCTCAGCAGGTGTGTCTCCCCTCCCACGAGGCGTGTCTCCCCTCACTGAAGAACTGTGATATCATCATTTTGTTTGAAGCAGGGGATGCAGAGGGTTGTCTGGATATAACAGCTCTGTAGCCTCCTGCATGCTTATGTCTGCAGCCTTGAGGCTCCACAAGCTGCAGCAAGCACCTATTATATCTATTATATCTCTTAGTTTACACACTGAAAGCCAGCAGCTTTAACTTCTGTTCTAGTGGTATTCAACCAAATTGTACTGACAACAGGCAGAGACCTTTACTCAACTACAAGGACAAATGTCAGGTTCAAGTAAATCAGCTTTGAGAGAAGAACCTGCTCAACTTGTAACTGACTTGGGCTGAAGGTGTAACGGTAGAGTGTTGGTTTTACAACGAAGGGGTTTGGAGTTCTAGTCCCCTCACAGGGTATATTTTTCCCCCCTAAATTCTACACATATGTAGAGAGACCTAAAATATATATGTCAATCTCTATAATGATATATATACACATACATAGCTCCCCTATATCATGTCTCATCCCCGAGAGTATATGCATTGTATCACATATGTTGGAAGTGCTTGGTGTGACTGTGAGGATGGGACACTATATAGGGGAGCTTCCTGTGTGTGTGTGTGCATATATAAAATTATAGATGTCTACACATATATTTTCATATCCTTACATATGTGTACAATTTATAAAAGAAAAAAAAACAAAAACAAAAAAAAACGATGGGACTTGAACTCCTAACCTCTGTCTTGCCAAGCTGATCACCTATGCACTACACTAAACAAGCAGCTCATACAGATACAGTGTTGAATCCTTATGTTATACACTACAGATGATGATGTCATAAGGAGGCGGTGCTTGCATTCCATATGAGGAACAGAACGCCCTCTTTTCCAAGTAGCAGCTTAAGGACTGAACCTGTGAGGAGGAGAATCAACCTCTTGGCAAAAGCCCTTTAAACAGGCAGTAATTGCCATATCATTCACCCTAGAGCTGGGAGATGTATATAGAACCAGCAGACTCTGGTTTCATTATCGATTTTAACAGCTCAGAGGGGAGTAAACACAGAGTGTGCAGGCAGCCAATCACAGCGCAGGGGGCGTGGCCATGACGTTTCCTGTCTAGGGGCATATCCCAACAGGCTGAATGAAATGTCAGCCAGCCAATCAAAAGTTCAGGGGGCGTGTCTAGGGCACAGGAATCGACCAGGGGGCGTTCTGACCAGCAACAGCAGAAATAGAAGACAGATTTACAGCAAAGCTGATATCTGCTAAACCAAGTGACAGAGGTAATGCAACCCAATTACAAAAGTGCTTATTTTTACTGTCCCCATAATCTGAGACATGATCTTTGTAACAATAAAACCCCTTTAATCCACATATTGTGCAGAAAAACATTGGGTCCTGGGTCAATTTCAAAGAGTATTATACTACCTCCATCAGGGGCGTTGCAAGGTTGTTTTATCCAGGGCTTGTGCCCCAGATAATTTAACTACTGCCCCGAACATAGCTAGAACTGGCTGATTACCAGTGGGCACCGCACACAGGCTAGTCTTTTCAACTACATGCGCGTCTTAGGAAGGTGCATACAGTTGAAAATTCCCATCCATCATCATGAAAGGCGCATGCGTCATGATGTCATTTCATCACGCTGCAAGTGCTGTTATCTAGGCCGCAAAGTCTAAGGTACTTTACTTCAGGCTTTAATGCCGAGGAGTTGCAGAGCATAGCTCACTGGCATAGGCAGTGTGAGGATATCCCGCTACCCATGTCAGATGCATTACAGAAGAGGAATGCATTCAGCAGGGGAATAGGGAAAGGTGAGTATTATAATTTATTTATTTTTATGACATATCTTCCACCCTACTGGGGGTGCCTATATACCCACCTACCTTTTGTGGGCATGAATATATGCTACTGGGAAAAGCTATATACTTCTCTATTTCCTGGGGACATCTATATAGCCATAAATCTTCTGCCTTCTGGATGCATCTAAGTACCTATTTGTTGGTGGCACCTATAAACCAAGCTACTTACTGGTGGGGCCTTTATACCTTCCTAACTACTAAAGGGACCTATATACCTACCTACCTAGTAAAGGGGCTAATACACCTACAAAGGGGCACTATATATCTAGCTATCTACTGAGGGGGCCTATAGACATACATACCTATTAAGAGGACCTATGTACCTACCTACCGAGAAGAACTATAGATTTACCTACCTGCTAGGATGCCTGTTTAACTACTTAGGGTTCCTACATACCTTCCTACTGAGGCCACCTATATTCCAACCTACCTCCTGGGGGGCCTGTATACCTACCTATTTAGGGGGTAAATACCTACCTATTATGGATGCCTATATACCTACTTAATATGAGGCTTATCTAATTATCTACTTAATGGGGGGGGGAGGGCTTTTATACCTGTCTACTTAATGGGATGTCTATAAGCCTACCTAATGGGGTGCCCTTATGGCTACCTACTGGGAGATCTATATGCCTTCCTACCTAATAGGGGGACTACATAGGAGAGCTGAATGATGTCCTATCCCCCACAGAAAGCACCCGACTTTTCTACGATAGAAAAGTTGGATGCTAGCTATCGGGATATGGCCCAGCTTTTCTGGGCACTAAATAGCCTATCCATGATAGCTGGGTGATTTCTGGCACTGGATAAACTAGCCAGCATATATGTATCTGTGTGCAAAGTTCTTTTTTTTACAGGTTTCCCTTTTAGACTACATCGAATTTGTTGGACTACATTGGAAAAATGTTGAAGCCATGTTTTTAATAAAACAGTCAAAAAGGATGTTGTCAGCATGTGTTTATTTAAATAAAGTATTTTTTGCTTTTTCTTTGTGTTTTTTTTTTTTTTTTTTAACATTTCATTACAGTATACGTAATGGAAGTGTCTGAAAGGTGTCTCCCCATTACTATCACTGATATTTGGTGTCAGCAAGTGTTTTTTCTTTGTTTTTTTGTCACCACAAGGCCCACAGTAAACCCCTCTTGCTATTACCTCAATGCATCAGGGGTAATAGGAAAGGCCAGGTAACCATCAGAAGTGGACCATCTAATGCAGGGGTGGGCAATTAATTTTCCCATGGGGCCGCATGAGAAAGTGCGATGGTTTTGGGGGGCCGGACTAATAAAAACATAGGATGAATGGGGAAAAATTTGTTTTTGGGGGATTATCTTTGTGGAAACTTACTGGGGGATGTATCTATATACCTGCATATAATACTGATGGTACCCCAGTAAGGCAGGTATAACAGCTCTCCTCAGTAAGGGAGGTATGTAGATGTATGTCCCCTCAGTCTGGCAGGTATATACAGCTCCCCTCAGTCAGGTATATAGATATAGGTACCCGCAGGCAGGGAGGTATATAGATAGGTACAGCTCCCCTCAGGCAGGTATATAGATAGGTACAGGTCCCCTCAGGCAGGTATATAGATAGGTACAGCTCCCCTCAGGCAGGTATATAGATAGGTATAGCTCCCCTCAGGCAGGTATATAGATATGTACAGTTCCCCTCAGGCAGGTATCTAGTTAGTTAGGGCTCCATACAGGCAGGTATATAGTTAAAGCTTCACACAGGCCGGTATATAGTTAGGGCTTCCCACAGGCAGTTATCTAGATAATTAGGGCTCCTCAAAAGGCAGGTATAGAGATAGTTAGGTGTGTCCCCAGGCAGGTATAGAGATAGTTAGGTGTGTCCCCAGGCAGGCATAGAGATAGGTGTGTCCCCAGGCAGGTATAGAGATAGTTAGGTGTGTCCCCAGGCAGATATAGAGATAGTTAGGTGTGTCCCCAGGCAGGTATAGAGATAGCTAGGTGTGTTCTCAGGCAGATATATAGTTAGGTGTGTCTCCAAGCAGGTATATAGATAGTTAGGTGTGTCCCCAGGCAGGTATAGAGATAGTTAGGTGTGTCCCCAGGCAGGTATATAGATAGCTAGGTGTGTCCCCAGACAGGTATATCGATAGGTGTGTTCTCAGGCAGATATATAGTTAGGTGTGTCCCCAGGCAGGTATATAGATAGCTAGGTGTGTCCCCAGGCAGGTATATAGTTAGGTGTGTTCCCAGGCAGGTATATACGTAGCTAGGTGTGTTCCCAGGCAGGTATATAGTTAGGTTTGTTCTCAGGCAGATATATAGTTAGGTGTGTCTCCAGGCAGGTATATAGTTAGTTAGGTGTGTTCCCAGGCAGATATATAGATAGTTAGGTGTGTCCCCAGGCAGATATATAGTTAGGTGTGTTCCCAGGCAGATATATAGTTAGGTGTGTCCCCAGGCAGGTAGATAGATAGTTAGGTGGGTCCTGTGGCTGATATATAGTTCGGTGTGTTCCCAGGCAGATATATAGATAGTTAGGTGTGTCCCCAGGCAGATATATAGATAGTTAGGTGTGTTCCCAGGCAGATAGATAGTTAGATGTGTTCCCAGGCAGATATATAGTTAGGTGCGTTCCCAGGCAGCTATAGAGATAGTTAGGTGTGTCTTCAGGCAGATATATAGATAGGTGTGTTCCCAGGCAGATATATAGTTAGGTGTGTTCCCAGGCAGATATATAGTTAGGTGTGTCCCCAGGCAGGTATAGAGATAGTTAGGTGTGTTTTCCAGGCAGATATATATTAGGGGTGTCCCCAGGAGAGTATAGAGATAGTTAGGTGTGTTCCCAGCAGGTATATAGATAGGTGTGTCCCCAGGCAGGTATATAGATAGGTGTGTCCCCAGGCATATATATAGTTAGGTGTGTCCCCAGGCAGCTATAGAGATAGTTAGGTGTGTCGCCAGGCAGATATATAAAAAAGTTTAGGTGTGTCCCCCAGCAGATATATAGTTTGTTTGGTGTGTCCCCAGGCAGATATATAGATAGTTAGATGTGTCCCCAGACAGATATATAGTTAGGTGTGTCCCCAGGCAGCTATAGAGATAGTTAGGTGTGTCTCCAGGCAGATATATAGATAGTTAGGTGTGTCCCCAGGCAGGTATATAGATAGTTAGATGTGGGCCCCAGACAGAATATAAGTTAGGTGTGTCCCCAGGCAGGTATATATAGGGGTGTGTCCTCAGGCGATATATAGTTAGGTGTGTCCCCAGGCAGGTATTGAGATAAGGTGTGTCCCCAGGCAGGTATATAGATAGCTAGGTGTGTCCCCAGGCAGGTAATATAGTTTTATGGCCAAAATTAAAAATAACAAACACAATAACTCACCTTGGCTTACCTGCTTCCGGCCGAGCACGCTCAAACTTCTAACCGAGGAGCTTCCCGGGCTGGTGGGCGTGATTGACTCATGCCGCCAGCGCCGCGACACTCCCTCCGTCAGCTCCTGGGCCCGCACAGAGTTATTACTCTGTGTGGCCCGATGGAGAGGCAGCGGCGTGTGGTGAGCTGAGTTCATTGCGTCGCTGCCTAATTCACCAGCAATAGTAGCGCTGACGGGCCGCGGCGGGCTGTCAGCGCTACTATTAGCAGACCTGGGCACCGTACGCCGCGGGCTGCATCCGACGAGTTGGAGGGCCGGATGCGGCCCGCGGGCCGTACTTTGCCAGGTCTGATCTAATGTGATGATCTGCTTCTAGGGTGGCAGGAGGCTTGTTATTTTTGGATGGGAAGGGACCAATATCGATGGACCTTTCAGTCCTGATAGTATGAGGCTGCAGCTGCAGGCTTCTTCTCGGCTGGAAATAAAAAAATGAGCGGGAGCTCTTGCTGGTTTTTTTTCTTAATTTGTTTTTTAATATTTTTAATATATGCTAAAAAGATTACATAGGGCATCTCCCCATTTTCCATAACCAGCCAAGGCAAAACTAGCAGGTGCAGGCTGATACTCTTAGAATGGGTAGGTCCATGAATATTGGCCCCTTCCCACCCTGTCATACATAGATGAGCGCTTTTAAAGAGGCAAGTTTTTCAGTGCTGATTTTCATTACACAGTGTATTGCTGAGGTGATGGACAATATATATATGTGGAAAAATTGGATAATTAGTAACAAAAGTGAACACAGCATTATTGAGCAAAATGTAACACTTAGGGCAGGTGCCCAAAATATTTTAGGATACTAGCAATGCTCCTGACCTCCACTAGCTGGCCTTTCTTATTTCCCTAGTGCATCTTGGAGTCATCTCTTCTTGAGGCAAGGGACACACATGCACACAATCATTAACATGATGTACAGTAAAACACCTTTTCCTCTACAGTCCAGTTTACCCCATCACCAGTTGTCTTTCCTTGGACCGCTAGTGCACTTACCAATAAATACAAGGCAGTGGCATAGCTACAGAGGCCACAGCAGTTGCACTTGTGACTAGGCCCCTGAGCCAGGGGGCACATAGGCCCCCCCTTGCCATTCAGCTGCATTGCTGGGTCATACAGACCCAGCGGTTGCAGCTGCCACAACTGAGGCTGAACGGCCAGAATACACTACCTACTTGTCCCAGCCGTTCAGCCACTGGAGGCAGCAACGCAATGCAATTATGTCATCAGGCCACTGCTTGTACTAGGCCCTAAGCCTATCGCTAGGCTTAGGGCTTAGTAGATGCCGGAAATGGTGTTCTGGAGCTAGCAGTATGATGAAATTACTACAATTTTTTTATCACAACAGAGGATTTTGACCTATATCACTGCAAAATTATAATCCCTGTTAAAACATAATTTTTACTAAATTATCTAAAATTATACTTACTAAACCCCTATAATCAACCACAACACACCTAAATGATACAGCATACTAAATATCATCCATCGTGGAGTAATCGCCCCGATAAAGGGCGGCTCCGCTTTAATGACAGATAATATCACTGTATATGTGTATTACAATTCTTTAATCACAGCTATCCCAACGCGTTTCCCCCATTCAATTTTGGGTTCATCAGGGGATTCAAACAAACTCCTTTCGCTGTGGAATAAGAATACGCTATATACAACGCAAATACAATCTATCTATGACGGATATGTCACCTCTATGGGTTAGATAGAAAAAATGATACTTAACTTAGAAGCTGCCAGGTATAAAGGGATAATCCTCGCAGCCCAATAGGTATGCTGGCACCCAGTATAGGAGGGATACAGAATTATTTGTTTCTGCCTCCCTTAAATACCTTACTTGGCCCTTTAGATGTATAACAATAAATCCCCTAGCATTTCGGTATTGGTGTATGTTGTTTTATGATTGTTGCCGGGTTCTACTTAACATGTGCGCATATCTCCCTGCCTTTACTCAGTTTGGCGTTCCGGAAGTTGTACTGCGCATGACCGGAAACTAGATAAAATGTCATTTCCGATTTCCTTCGGCGAAAGCAACGCTATGCTAATACCAAAACCCCACACTGCCGCGGCGCAGTCCGGCGTCCCAAAGAAAGGTTCTGCGCACGTCCAGGGAGAAGGCGCCTGGCAAATGCGCATGACAAAAAAGGGGCACAATCATCGGCGCCGCACACATTACCCCGCTCTCATTGAAAAAAGGCAACACCGGTCACCTCCGGCAAACGCCACCGGAGACCCAACCACACACATGCGGCAGCCAAGTCAATCTCCATACCAAAAATAAAAACCGCACACTCAACTATCCGCCCCGACCGCCAATAGCTGCTAAGCAGCCCCAGATTTCTTAAAGTGGTCGACTGTGTAAACGGATATCTAGAGGGTAATGTGAGCAATTAATTCAGGGCCAAATAAATTCGGGGTACAAAAATTCATTGTCTTAAGCTGACAGAAATTATCAGACTATAAGTAATCAATGAATATAATGAAAAAAAAAATGTAATGATATAATAATGATACATACAATACAAACACAAAACCACAAAAATGGGACATAATTTACCAAAAAACTACAAAGCTACACTTACAGCTCAATGGCTGATAGATACCAGCAGCAGGCTTCTATGGCCCTTATGCTGCATGGGAAAAGATGGCAGGTGCCGTTTATGAGCAAATGCTCTAGGTACCAATTCACACCAGCAAGCAAACAACCACAGTATCACCCATGGGAAGACTGCTAAAAAATGCAACAATACCTGATGAGAATTGCATATGGATAAAGCGATACAGAGGGTAACGCCATCTGTACAGATACACCATGCTGGGTATCAGCTTATATCACCCACAAACAAAAAAAAAAAAAAAAAAAAAAAAAAAAGTTTGTTGGCAAGCCGCCCAGCACTTAGAAGGTGCACTGCACAAAATACTTGTACCCTAAGCTCCCCAGAAATTTTTGGGCAAAAAGATAACATGCTGGGAAAAAATATCAAATTATGAGGTATTAGTTGATACAGTAGCTACAGTAACGCAAGCTCGCAAGCCAACGGCAAGGCTCCTCATGTCTTGCGAGTCCCTACGCTATCAACAAAAACAAAACCACAAAAATGGGACATAATTTACCAAAAAACTACAAAGCTACACTTACAGCTCAATGGCTGATAGATACCAGCAGCAGGCTTCTATGGCCCTTATGCTGCATGGGAAAAGATGGCAGGTGCCGTTAATTAATGAGCATTTGCTCTTGGTACCAATTCACCCCCAAAAGATGCAAAAAACCACATTATAACACATGGGAAGACTGCTAAAAATGCAACAATACCTGATGAGAATTGCATATGGATAAAGCGATACAGAGGGTAACGCCATCTGTACAGATACACCATGCGGGTATCAGCTTATATCACCCACAACAAAAAAAAAAGTTTTGTTGGCAAGCCGCCCAGCACTTAAAAGGGTTTGCACTGCACAAAATTATTTTGTACCCTAAGCTCCCCATGTATTTTTGGGCAAAAGATAACATGCTGGGAAAAATATCAAATTATGAGGTATTAGTTGATACAGTAGCTACAGTAACGCAAGCTCGCAACCCAAAGGGCAAGGCTCCTCATGTCTTGCAAAGTCCCTACGCTATCAACAAAAAAAAAACCCACAAAAAGGGGACATAATTTACCAAAAAACTACAAAGCTACATTTAACAGCTCAATGGCTGATAGATACCACAGCAGGCTTCTATGGCCCTTTATGCTGCATGGGAAAAGATGGCAGGTGCCGTTAATTAATGAGCAAATGCTCTAGGTACAATTCACACCAGCATGCAAAAAACCACATTATAAACACATGGGAAGACTGCTAAAAATGCAACAATACCTGATGAGAATTGCATTTTGGATAAAGCGATACAGGGGGTAACGCCATCTGTACAGATACACCATGCTGGGTATCACTTATATCACCCACAAACACAAAAAAAAAAAGTTTGTTGGCAAGCCCCCCCAGCACTTAGAAGGTGCACTGCCTCACAAAATACTTGTACCCTAAGCTCCCCAGTATTTTTGGGCAAAAAGATAACATGCTGGAAAAATATTCAAATTATGAGGTATTAGTTGATCAGTAGCTACAAAAACCAAGCTCGCAAGCCCAACGGCAAGGCTCCTCATGTCTTGCGAGTCCCTACGCTATCAACAAAAACAAAACCACACAAATGGGACAAAAATTTCCCAAAAAACTACAAAGCTACACTTACACCCTCAATGGCTGATAGATACCAGCAGCAGGCTTCTATGGCCCTTATGCTGCATGGGAAAAGATGGCAGGTGCCGTTAATTAATGAGCAAATTGCTCTAGGTACCAATTCACACCAGCAGCAAAAAACCACATTATAACACATGGGAAGACTGCTAAAAATGCAACAATACCTGATGAGAATTGCATATGGATAAAGCGATACAGAGGGTAACGCCATCTGTACAGATACACCTTTGCTGGGTATCAGCTTAATATCACCCACAAACAAAAAAAAAAGTTTGTTGGCAAGCCGCCCAGACTTAGAAGGTGCCTGCACAAAATACTTGAAACCCTAAGCTCCCCAGTATTTTTGGGCAAAAAGATAACATCTGGGAAAAAATATCAAATTTGAGGTTTTTAGTTGATACAGTAGCTAACAGTAACGCAAGTTTCGCAAAGCCAAGGGGCAAGGCTCCTCATGTCTTGCGAGTCCCTACGATATAAACAAAAACAAAAACACAAAAATGGGACCTAATTTACCAAAAAACTAAAAAGATACACTTACAGCTCAATGTATGATAGATACCAGCAGCAGGCTTACTATGGCCCTTATGGCTGCATGGGAAAAGATGGCAGGTGCCGTTAAATTAATTAGAAAATGCTCTAGTGAACAATTCACACAAGCATGCAAAAAACCACATATAACACATGGGAAGACTGCTAAAAATTTCAACAAAAACCTGATGAGAAAAGCACCACAGGGTGTATCTGTAACAGAGGCGTTACCTCGGTATCGTTTTATCCATAGCAATTTCATCAGGTATTGTTCATTTTTAGCAGTTTTTCCCATGTGTTATAATGTGGTTTTTTGCATTGCTGGTGTGAATTGGTACCTGAGCATTTGCTCATTAATTAACGGCACCTGCCATCTTTTCCCTGCAGCAAAAGGGGCCCCATAGAAGCCGCTGCTGGTATCTATCAGCCATTGAGCTGTAAGTGTAGCTTAGTAGTTTTTTGGTAAATATTCCCATTTTTGTGGTTTTTGTTTTTGTTGATAGCGTAGGGACTCGAAAGACATAGGAGCCTTGCCGTTGGCTTGCGAGCTCTGCGTTACTGACCCTACTGTATCAACTAATCCCTCATAATTTGATATTTTTCCCAGCATGTTATCTTTTGCCCAAAAATACTGGGGAAGCTTAGGGTACAAGTATTTGTGCATTGCACCTTCTACGTGCGGGGCGGCTTGCCAACAAACTTTTTTTTTGTTTGGGGGTGATATAAAGCTGATCCCCAAAGCATGGTGTATCTGTACAAGATGGCGTTACCCTCTGTATCGCTTTTTATCCATATGCAATTCTCATCAGGTATTGTTGCATTTTTAGCAGTCTTCCCATGTGTTATAATGTGGTTTTTTTGCATGCGTGTGTGAATTTGGTACCTAGAGCATTTGCTCATTAATTAACGGCACCTGCCATCTTTTCCATGCCCGATAAGGGCCATAGAAGCCTGCTGCTGGTATCTATCAGCCATTGAGCTGTAAGTATAGCTTTGTAGTTTTTTGGTACATACAATACAGTCAGCTTTGAAAAATCGATATTAGACCTCTGTGGAGAGTACGAACAAAACAGAGCAGAATAAACAGACCAAGATATAGTCCTACTCAATAAAACATCCAAATTGCAAATCTCATTAAGCCCTGTTGGATAAACTGATTCCATACGGTTTGATCCACTGGGCCTCTTTGCCCCAGAATTCGTCTATCACATTCTCCTCCTCTTGGAGACGGTCTCACTACCTCCATGATCAAAAAACGCAGAGATTCCCCATTCTCCATTATGATGTTCCCAAATATGTCGAGCTACTGGCGTGTCTCTTCTATTACGTATGTCCCCCAGATGTTCTCCCCACCCTTCTTTGAATGTCCTCTTTGTTTTTCCAATATAATTCAGTGGGCAGGGACATATGCACATGTAGACTACTCCTTCTGTTCTGCAATTGGCAAAATCACGGATGAAGAATTGTTTACCATTTGAGGCGCTTGTAAAGGATTTAGTTTGTTTTTTTATGGGCAGCCACACACCTCTGCCCACATTTAAAAAAGGCCTATCGGTTTCCTTTCAAGCCAAGTTTCCTTGAGGGGGGTAATGGTGTATAATGACAATGGATCAGTCTATCTTTTTAAAGGATCTACCCCCTTTGATAAGTAATTCAAAGGGAGGCAAAGGGAGAATATCCTCCAAAAACCTTGTCCAACATCAGTATTCCCCAATATTTTTTTGAGGATATACACAACTTTTTAAAATTTCTGTCATCAAAAGTAGCGATGACACGTGCTTTGTTTTTATCTTTATCCTCCTGGGATTACCCTGGGAATAATGGCGTTCTATTCTGTTTTTGAGCAGCCTTAGGGCTGATTCCAAAACTCCTGAGGGATATCCTCGCTAAGAAATCTATCTCTCCATATCCCTGACTGCCTCTTGAAGTCCTTATCTCTGGAGCAGTTTCTTTTAACTCTCAGGAATTGACCCTTCGGTATTCCTCTCTTACAGGGTAGTGGATGATAACTTTCCCAATGTAGCAAGCTGTTAGTTGCTGTGGGTTTCCATACTATCAGTAGGATTGTTGCCATCCCGATCTTTAATAATAAGAACATCTAAGAAGGGTAAACAATTCTCTTGCACTTCAAATGTGAAGTGCATACCTATCTCATTTTTATTGAGCTGTGCAACAAACTCCTCAAAGTCACGCCTTGCACCTTCCCAGAGGATAAAAATGTCATCGATGTACCTCCCCCAGAATAAAATCTGGGGGGGGGCCACTGATCATCTCCAGGTTGGGAACGAAGGTGGCCTCCCACCAGCCCAGGAACAAATTTGCATAAGTGGGGGCGCAGGAGCTCCCCATTGCGGTGCCCCTGAGCTGGTGGAAGGGTCTTGTTGCAGAAGACAAAATAATTGGGCCCCAACACAAAGTCCATAGTCTGATAACAAAGGCATTATGAGCCTTGAACTCTATACTTCTTTTAAAAACAAAAATATTCAACTGCTTGAATTCCAATTTCATGTGGGATAGTTGCTTTTTAAACTTTCCACATCTAAAAGAACCCAAAAATACTTCATTATTGACTGTAATCTTCCTTTGCGCAGAAATTAAAGGGCTTATTAAGATGGCAATGGTTACGAATTCCTTAAATGTTATCTAATAGACCCCACTTTTTTCGTAATTGAAACCCACGCCTGAGATATTTGGGTGC
>JAODAL010075200.1:0-14089 GCA_025379985.1 Phyllomedusa bahiana
CTAACCTTACAACACGGGAAAAGGAGCTTTCTAAGCATGTCAGGGACAAGATCATAGATCTGCACAAAGCTGGAATGGGTACAAAACCACCAACTGTTGGTGCAATAGTAAGAAAATAGAAGAAATACAAAATGACTGTCAATCGACATCGATCTGGGGCACCATGCAAAATCTCACCTCATGGGGTATCCTTGATCATGAGGAAGGTGAGAGATCAGCCTAAAACTACACGGGGGGAACTTGTTAATGATCTCAAGGCAGCTGGGACCACAGTCACCAAGAAAACCATTGGTAACACATTACGCTGTAATGGTTTAAAATCCTGCAGTGCCCACAAGGTCCCCCTGCTCAAGAAGGCGCATGTGCAGGCCTGTTTGAAGTTTGCCAATGAACACCTGGATGATTATGTGAGTGCTTGGGAGAAGGTGCTGTGGTCAGATGAGACAAAAATTGTGCTCTTTGGCATTAACTCAACTCAATGTGTTTGGAGGAAGAGAAATGTTGCCTATGACCCAAAGAACACCGTCCCCACTGTCAAGCACGGAGGTGGAAACATTATGTTTTGGGTGACACAACCAGGCAGAGTGACAAGAGCTGCTGGCCGGGCTTGCTCAGAGAACACTTCTTATCTGATGAAAGAGAGCTGAAGAAGCTTTCAAGGCACCGGGTAGAAATATGTTGTGTTTTGTATAGAGAATCCACTAGTTGTAGTGTGATTATCTGAGTAGATCCCTGCTTTATCTGATGACAGAGAACATGAAGAAGCTTTCAAGCTGCTGTGGAGAAAAGGTGTTGTCGTTTGTATACAGAATCCACTAGTTGTAGTTTGATAATTTGAGTGAACATTTCACACGATCCCTTATGCAGCTCTGTGCTCTGGCTGTGTCTCTCTCTCTCTCTCTAGGCTCAGCGTGGCTTGTTTATGTTTGCTTCTTAGCAGATAAGGCATGTCCTGGCAAAACCCCTTTAAGGTCATGGAGTGGCCTAACCAGACTCCAGAACTTAATCCCATAGAAAACAAATGGAGAGAGTTGATGCTCTGAGTTGCCAAGCGACAGCCTCAAAATCGTCATGATTTAGAGATGATCTGCAAAGAGGAGTGGACCAAAATTCCTCCTGACGTGTGCAAACCTCATCATCAACTACAAAAAATGTCTGACTGCTGTGCTTGCCAACCAGGGTTTTGCCCCGAAGTATTAAGTCTTGTTTGCCAGAGGGATCAAATACTTATTTATCACTGTGAAATGCAAATACATTTACATAATTTATACAATGTGATTTTCCCCTTACATGTCATCTAGTGCGCTGAAATAATGAAAGGGGCCCTATGATTGGTTGCGATGGGCAACAAACAAAGTCTTAGACCAAGACAGTTTTCATGCATGTCGCCCTAAATATTAAAATGTCATCCAAATTCCAACGGCATATTTTAACGTTGCTAGACTGTGGTTTTTGGCACAGATTTGCGCTAAAACCCAGGTCGGTTTTCGGCCTTACCGTCAGCCCCATACACTCAATGTACTAGGGAGTCGGCAAACCCATCTGAAATATCCAACATGTTCCAACCCCTTAAAGACCTTGCGGTTTTTTTTGTTGACATGTTCGTTTTTCCCTCCTCGCCTTCCCGGAGCCATAATTTTTTTTATTTTTCCACCTACATAGACCTATGACGGCTTTTATTTGGCAGGACGAGATGTACTTTCTAATGGTGTTATTCACTGTACTATAGAATATATTGGGAAACCGCAAAAAAATTCCAAGTAGGACAAATTGTGAAAAATAAACGTACTTGCGCCATGTTTGTGGGTGTTTGGTTTTTGCGGCATTCAATCTTCGGTAAATATAATGTGTTATCTGTATTCTCCAGGTTGTTACGCATCCGGCAATACCAAACATGTAGGGTTCCCGTTATGTTTAGGTACCGTAAAAAAATTCCAAACATTTTCTATTTTGTGCAACCAATAACTTTTTTATACTAACACCTATGGACGTCAGTGAGGGTGTATTTTTTGCGGGCTGAAGCGTACTTTTTATTGCTACCAGTTTGGAATGCATGCGACTTTTTTGATCCCTTTTATTCCAATTTTTATGGGACGTGAAATGAACAAAAAAATGCAATTTTGGCGTTTGGAATTTTTTTTTCTTCTATGGTGTTCAGCGTACGGGATAAATGATGTTATTATTTTTATAGACCGGACTTTTTTGGACGCGGCGATACCAAATATGTGTCACTTTTTTATTATTTTATTTTTTCATTTGTAAAATGGCAATTTGAACTTTTAATACTTTTTTTTTTTTACACTTTAAAACTTTATTTATTTATTGTTTTTCCTTTAACATTGAGTCCCCTTAGGGCGCTTCAAAACTAGGGGGCACGATCGTTAATACAGTCTAATGCATTGCATAGACAATGCATTAGTGTGTACCAAGATGGCGGTTTCCCCACTTCCTGCCTGGGGCCGGAAGTGGGGAAATTCAAAACATGGCAGGCCTTCACAAGGCTTCCCTCTGCCATGTTAGCCGATTGGGACTCAGCGATCTCACTGCTGATGTCCCGATCGGAATGAAGAACGGTGCGCGGCACCATTTTTCATTCATTTAGGCACGCTGCGGTGGCTAAGGGGTTGAACAGCGCGGGCGGGCGGTGCCGCCCCCCCCCCGCGCTGTAACCACCTGGTGTTAGCTGCAATTAGCCGCTAACACCCTGCAGCTGTGTGGCTGGGTCACGGAGCGATCCCCCTGCAAACTCCCTAGCGACCCTGGGACGTACTCATACGTCCAGGGTCATTAAGGGGTTAAATTCCGCCAGATTTTAAAACTGTTCGTAAAAAATATGTGCTGTGCAGATTAAAGAACAGATTTTTTTATTGCTGTCTATGCAACAGAGTGTACCGGTAGACATTCATTATTCACGGCCCGTATTCGCCGCTAGTAATCGACATGTCACTTCTCTCCCTATTGTCGGAGTGGGGAGAGGAGACGTAATCCATAGTTCTCTATGAGAACTGTGGATTACCGTAATGACTGGGACGTATCTCGCCCCGTATTGAGCGCAGTATGGTGCGAAATACGGGGCGAGATATGTCCCATTTTAAGCCGTGTGATCATAGCCTTAGGGTGCTTTCACACCGTGCATTTTTGGGTGCGTTTTTTTTGGTTTTACTTTGGTTAAACTATCTTTATTGCTGTTTATTTCCACAATTTAAATACTCACCATGTGAAAGCGCCCTTATATATCTGCAGTGTCTAAACATTTTTGTGATTTTCACAATAAAAATGTAACAGCGCTAAAGTTCATGGGGACTGAAAGAGTTAACAAATCTATCACAGGGGGAGAGATATGTGGAAAAAAATATTTAGCCGTGAGAGGAAGTGGATATATTTAATGGAAACTAGACGACCTAAAGGGTTAAATGTGAAGCAGGATATTTTAGATTAGATTTTAGATTTCAGATTAATATTGATTCCCAACAAATAGAAACTATATTATTGCTACTAGCTGACCACTATCTTAGTTTGTATTATGTTTGTTTTTACATATTTTGTTTTTAAATATATGTATATGTATGGTACTGTACTGGGTATATACAGGTGAGATGGTGTATATGGTGCTGTACTGGGTATATACAGGTGACATTATGTGATGGTCGACTGGGTGATGTGATTAGTGTATGGTGCTGTACTGGGTGTATACAGGTGACATTATGTGTATGGTGCTGTACTGGGTGTATACAGGTGACATTATGTGTATGGTGCTGTACTGGGTGTATACAGGTGACATTATGTATATGGTGCTCTACTAGGTGTGTGCAAGAGATATGATGGGAACTATACTGTATCTGCAGGCGAGGTGATGTATATGGTGCCTTATTGGGTATATAAAGGGGAGCTGTACTTTGTATACTGCTAAAGTGATAATGAATTTGTACAGGGTATAGTTAGATTAGAAGATGTACTGTATATGATGTACTGGGTATATCCTGGTGATATGAATTATTAGATGTTCTACTAGATATATAGGCAGTCCTCGACTTACACCGTTCCAACTTACATCTGCCCCCCTAGTTACAAACAGGCGTGCTGACCCTTTTAGTTCCATGTTCCACATCAGATAGTAGCTGTGGAATGACAAGTTCCAAGCCATACCAGTATATGAGGTGAAATATTCTTAACAGGAGCACAGACAGCAAAACATATGTAAAAACCCTTCCCTGCACTGTCCATTTTGTGCTGTTGTTACATTTAATAAATATACCTGTTCTGACTTACATACAAATTCAACTTAAGAACAAACCTACAGTCTCTATCCTGTTCGTAACCTGGAGACTGCCTGTATATCACTGAGATAATGCATATGCTGTTATACTGTACTAAAGGTAATACTGCAGTATATGTTGCTTTACTGAGTGGATCCAGGTTATTTAGCAGTATATGTTGCTGTACTGAGTATATACAGGTAATATGGCTGTATATGATACTGTACTATGTATATTCAAGTAATATAGTAGTATACATTGCTTTACTGTGTATATACAGGTAATATGGGTGTTTATGATGCTGTACTACATATAGATAGATAGATAGATAGATAGATAATATAAGAGTATATGCTGCTGTACTGAGTATATACAGGTAATATGGGTGTATAATATGATACTGTACTATGTATATACAGGTAATATTGGAGTATACATTGCTTTACTGAGTACATACAGGTAATATGGGTGTATATGATACTGTACTATGTATATACAGGTCATATATGAGTATTCATTGCTTTACTGACTATACAGATAATATGGGTGTATATGATGCTGTACTATGTGTGTGTGTGTGTATGTATATATATATATATATAATATATATATATATATATATATTATTTAGATCTATATTACTATGATAAAAATGCTTTACTATTAACCGGTAATATGGGTGTATATTGTAGTACTTTGCATATGGTATATGAATATACTGGTGACTGGGATGTGTGCACTGATGTTTGAAGGGGCTGCACATCTATAATGTTGATGTGTGGCGGTCCGCACATACACAGTTCACTAGCATGTAAAAGATGCAGTCAGGCCAGCAGTCAGTCACAGTGGGTAGGCAGCTACAGAGGAATCACATGCAATCTTTTGTGCAGCCCACAGTGATTCACATGATGGCACCAAGTTGCTCCCCCACACTCCTTGATTGGCATCTTCAGAGACAGAGATTTGCTGAGCAGATTTCTTGTCTTCTTTTCCTCCAATCTTCTAGATACTCCTTGTGCCCGGTTGTCTCTGACCTAAGATTTGGGATTGGCTGCTCCTTGTTTCTGAGAGGTGCCCATTTCTTATGTGGCCAACACCTCAATCCTTTTCTGCTATATCTGGGATGGGAAGAGCCAGCTTTTTGGGCAATGGTTGTCACCATTATTTCAAGGTCAATTGTTCATTATGAAGGATATAATAGGGTTGATAAAAAGGGAAGGCTGGCCCCTTGTCTCCGCTCCTGTTCGCTCTTTGCATTGAGTCCCTCGCAGCCTCCATCAGGTCCAGCCTGGATATCAAGGGGATCATGGTGCAAGACAAGGAATTGAAACTTTCCTTATTTGCAGACAATATTCTCCTAACTTTAACTGACCTAAAAGCTACTCTCTTCACTCCTTTCACTCCCTCCTGGAGCAATTTAGTAAGCTCTCGGGATATAAGGTTAATGTCTACAAGACAGAGGCTCTTCCTATTAACTTTCCACCGGACACTTACCCCTTTGTCAAAAGTAAATTCCCCTATAGATAGCGAAATCAATCTCTCAAATACTCAGGTATCCAAATTACAGACCGCACCGAGTCACTCTACAATGCTAACTTTCCTCCCCTTTTTAAGGAACTAAAGAGCCTACTCCAAAAATGGGACTCTTTACCTTTGTCTCTCTTTGGCAGAATTAATTCGGTTAAGATGACCATCTTGCCGAAACTCCTCTATTTGAAACCCTTCCAGTGGTGTTAGCACTGTTGGAATGGAGATCCCTTCAGGCAGCTATTCTCCTCATTATCTGGGCTCGGGGTCGGCATAGGGAGGCCAAGGATGTCATGATGACTAGTCAACAGAAAGTAGGTTTGGCTGTACCTAAGCTGCTTTATTACCACTGGGCCGCCCATTTGTGCTGTATCCTTGCCTGGACCACTTTGAGAGCCTACTCAAATTAGATGGAAATCAAAAAATTATTGATGGCCCCTACCCACCCTAATGCTTATCTTTGGCACTCAAGGTCTATCTCTGACACAAATAACCTCCTTGGTCCTGTAAGAGTTTACTTTACAGTTTTGTAGACACTCTAAAAATAAATTTAAGCTAGCCTTCCCAGCTTCTCCTTTGACAACTTTTTTGTGTACCCCCCTAATACCAATTAGTTCCTCTGGGTATTTTGCTTGACTATGGCTGGGGCAAGAATTTTTTGATTTGCCAACATTGCGGACGCTCAGAGTAGGAGGCTCATCCCTTTTGAAGTATTGCAAAAAGAACCGAGGTCAGGCTTTCATTACCTCTAAATTGGCCACCTCCTCTTCTCTCTATATAGCACCAACACCTTGTCCATTCCCACGCAGTTAGAACGAATATGTAAAGTGGGTACCACGATAAAGGGCCTTATTTCTGCAATCTATACAATCCTTTCCGACCCACACCCAGATCAGAGCTCCTACCATAAATACATGGAGCAGTGGGAATCATACTTACAGTGAAGGAAATAATTATTTCATCCCTTGCTGATTGTGTAAGTTTGCCCACTGAAAATGAAATGAACAGTTTATAATTTTAAGGGTAGGTTAATTTTAACATTGAGAGATAGAATATCCAAAATAAAATCCAGAAAATCACATTGTATAAATTATATAAATTTATTTGCATTTTGCTAAGAGAAATAAGTATTTGATCCCTCTGGAAAACAAGACTTAAAAGGGTTTTCTCATCACAGACTTGAGCTGTTGCTGTCTTAGTGCTTCAAATCCAGAGGCGTGTCTCCTCCCAGTTGGTGTGTCTCCCCTCACTAAAGACTGGTGGCATTATCATTCTGTGTGAGCAGTGGAAGGGAGAGGATGTTACAGCTCTGCAGCCCTCCTGCAATGCTCAGTTCTCATGTCTGCAGAGCTGTCACTTCCCTCCCCAAGCTCCTTGTAACCAGAACACCTGCATTGCTGTAAACAGTTATACATACAGCCTGAAATGATGAAACAAATGTGAGAAATGCACTCTGCTCCCACAGCCCCCTCTGTTATCAGGCAGGAGGTAGACTGTATAAAGGTGTGTTGTATGGGGGAGAGTGAATCTAGCAGCTAGCAGACTCAGTAATTGCCCAGATCCTTCACATAGAGCTATCACTGGGAGAAGAGCATAGAGAGGAGCTCACACAGCCTTTATTACACAGCCAGCAGCCATTACAGAAAGATGAGGCAGGTAGTTTCACTTTCATTTTCCACAGCTCAGAGAGGAGTAAGCACAGAATGCAGGCAACCAATCACAGCACAGGGGGCATGTCTCGACCAGTGGGCTTGTCCCAACAGAGCTGAACTAAATATCAGTCATCCAATCACAGAAAAAGAGCCGTGACCCGACCTCAGACTGCTGATTTAGCTCTATTAAAATAATAGTGCTCGAAAAGACAAACAGAACAGAGGCGCACTCATGTGAAGTAAAGTAAATGCAGGGTCAGGTGTGACCTGAGGAAGTAAGCTTGTTAGCTTGCGAAACGCGCTGTCTTATATAATTCTTTTGCCAGAATAAATAGCATCACTTATATAGTGGTGATTGCCCAGTGTCCATTTTTACTCAAGGCTTTTATAAACTAAGGCTATGTTCACACGGTGTAATTGCGGGACGTATTTCACCACGCAATTACGCAGTGTATTGGCAATTCTGAGCTTCAACTCCCTTCATAAGTTTTCTATGGGATTAAGGTCTGGAGACTGGCTAGGTCACTCCATGACCTTAATATGCTTCTTTTTGAGCCACTCCTTTGTTGTCTTGGCTGTATGTTTTTGGTCATTGTCTTGCTGGAAGACCCAGCCACGACCCATTTTTAATGTCCTGGCAGAGGGAAAGAGGTTGTCACTCAGGATTTTACGATACATGGCTCCATCCATTCTCCCATTGATGCGGTGAAGTAGTCCTGTGCCCTTAGCAGAGAAACACCCCCATGCTTGACAGTGTTCTTTGGGTCATAGGCAGTATTTCTCTCCCTCCAAATACAGCGAGTTATGTTAATGTCAAAAAGCTACATTTTTGTCTCCTCTGACCACAGCACCTTCTCCCAGTCACTCACAGAATCATCCAGGTGTTCATTGGCAAACTTCAGATGGACCTGCACATGCGCCTTCTTGGTCAGGAGGAGCTTGAGGGCACTGCAGGATTTTAAACCATTACGGAGTTACCAATAGTGTTCTTGGTGACTGTGGTTCCAGCTGCCTTGAGATCATTAACAAATTCCCCCCGTGTAGTTTTAGGCTGATCTCTCACCGTCCTCATGATCAAGGATACTATACGGGGTAAGATTTTTCATGGTGCCCCAGATTGATGTTGACTGACAGTCATTTTGTATTTCTTCCATTTTCTTACTACTGCACCAACAGTTGTCTCCTTCTCACCCAGCGTCTTACTTATGGTTTTGTAGCTCATTCCAGCTTTGTGCAGGGATCAAATACTAATTTCTCTCTAATTTATACAATGTGATTTTCTGGATTTTATTTTGGATATTCTATCTCTCAATGTTAAAATTAACCTATCCTTTAAAATTATAGACCGTTCATGTCCTTGTCAGCGGGCAAACTTCTGCAGGGGATCAAATAATTATTTCCTTCAATATATTGCATCATGAGGCAATACTGAAGCAACATCTCAAGACATCAACCAGGAAGTTAAAGCTTGGGCAGAAATGGGTCTTCCAGATAGACAATGACCTGAAGCATACTGCCAAACTGGTTACAAAGTGGCCTAAGGACAACCAAGTCAATGTTTTGGAGTGGCCATCACAAAGCCCTGATCTCAAGTATATTGAACATTTATGGACAAAGCTGAAAAGGCAGGTGCGAGCAAGGAGACCTACAAACATGGCTCAGTTACACCAGTTCTGTCAGGAGGAATGGGTCAAAATTCCTACCAACTATTGTGAGAAGCTTGTGGAAGGATCCCAAACATTTTACTCAAGTCATGCAGTGTAAGGGCGATGCTACCAAATACTAATGAAATGTATGGAAACTTTTAACTTTGCAGAAAGTAATACAAATGCCTTAAAAATTCTCTCTCATTATTCTGGCATTTGTGAAATAGAAATAATTTTGGTTCCTAATTGACCTAAAAGGGGGAAGGTTTATTCTGATTTCATGTCAGATAGTGAGAAAAACATGCAGATGTGTCTCTTTATATACAGTGGGTACAGAAAGTATTCAGACCCCTTTAAATTTTTCACTCTTTGTTTCATTGCAGCCATTTGGTAAGATCAAAAAAGTAAATTCAGAAATGTAGATATTTTTGCAAATTTATTAAACAAGAAAAACTGAATTATCACATGGTCATAAGTACTCAGACTCTTTGCTGTGACACTCATATTTAACTCACATGCTGTCCATTTCCTAGTGATCCTCCTTGAGATGGTTCTACTCCTTCATTGGATCCAGCTGTGTTTAGTTAAACTGATTGGACTTGATGAGGAAAGGCACACACCTGTCTATATAAGACCTCACTGCTCACCGTGTATGTCAGAGCACATGAGAATCATGAGGTCTAAGGAACTGGCCAAGGAGCTCAGAGACAGAATTGTGGCAAGGCAGAGATCTGGCCAAGGTTACAAAAGAATTTCTGCAGCACTCAAGGTTCCTAAGAGCACAGTGGCTCCATAATCCTTAAATGGAAGAAGTTTGAGACGATCACAACTCTTCCTCGACCCGACCGTCCAGCCAAACTAAGCAATCGTGGGAGAAGAGCCTTGGTGAGAGCGGTAAAGAAGAACCACAAGATCACTGTGGCTGAGCTCCAGAGATGCAGTAGGGCGATGGGAGAAAGTTCCACAATGTCAACTATCACTGCAGCCTCCACCAGTCGGGGCTTTATGGCAGAGTGTGGCCGACGGAAGCCTCTCCTCAGTGCAAGACATATGAAAGCCGCAGACAGGCTGCAAAAAAACACATGAAGGATCCCAGACTATGAGAAATAAGACTCTCTGTCTGATGAGACGAAGATTGAACATTTTGGTGTTAATTGTAAGCGGTGGAGAAAACCAGGCCCTGCTCATCACCTGCCCAATACAATCCCAACAGTGAAACATGGTGGTGGCAGCATCATGCTATGGGGGTGTTTTTCAGCTGCAGGGACAGGACGACCAGTTGTAAGTGAAGGAAAGATGAATGCAGCCAAGTACAGAGATATCCTGGATGAAAACCTCTTCCAGATGCTCTGGACCTCAGACTGGGCCAAAGGTTCTTCTTCCAACAAGACAATGACCCTAAGCACACAGCTAAAATAACAAAGCAGTGGCTTCAGAACAACTCTGTGACCATTCTTGACCGGTCCAGCCAGAGCCCTGACCTAAACCCAATTGAGCATCTCTGGAAAGACTTGAAAATGGCGTCCACCAACGATCAACATCCAACCTGAGGGAACTGGAGAGGATCTGCAAGGAAGAATGGCAGAGGATCCACAAATCCAGGTGTGAGAAACTTGTTGCATCATTCCCAAGAAGACTCATGGCTGTACTAGCTCAAAAGGGGTTTCTACTCAATACTGAGCAAATGGTTTGAATACTTAAGACCATGTGATATTTCAGTGTTTCTTGTTTAATACATTTGCAAAAATATCCACATTTCTGTTTTTTTCCTTTCAAGATGGGTGGGTGGGGGCAGAGTGTACATTAAACAGCAAAAAAATTAACATTTTTGATCTAACCAAAAGGATGCAATGAAACAAAGAGTGAAAAATTGAAAGGGGTCTGAATTCTTTCCATACCCACTGTAGTGTATGTAGAGATCTGGTTTCAACTGTGTATTCACCTTCAGTGTGCAAACAGGCAAGATTGTGAAAATGGGGAGGTTTGAGGTTTTGCAGCAATTAAAAGGGTTTTGCAACAAAGTAAAATTGACGTTGGAAGCTTGCAAATTAAAAAATAAACATTTTTACCATTCATCATTATTAAAAATTCTGCACTATTTTTGTTTTGGCTGCTAACTTAGTGATCCATAGTGTACAGCTCGTCTCCAGGGAAGACGACCAGTGATGAGAATCTTGCTGCACATGCTCAGGCATCACCTCTTCTCTCAGGCAGCTAATGTCAGTCTGTTCCCTGCTTT
The DNA here is from genome assembly GCA_025379985.1 of Phyllomedusa bahiana. NCBI lineage: Eukaryota > Metazoa > Chordata > Amphibia > Anura > Hylidae > Phyllomedusa > Phyllomedusa bahiana. The sequence continues at coordinate 11,321 of JAODAL010075200.1, forward strand.
GTTATCACAGACACTCACTCACTGCTAAGCTAGTCTTCAAACCTCAATCAGGTATGTGCATTGAGACAAAAAAAAATCCACATTTCTGGCTCCTGTGGGCATTTGATCCTAGGAACCTTATGCTGAAAGGCAGAAGTGCTAACCACTCCGCCACATTGTAGCTACTCACAGTTCTTTGCATGAACAGACCTTTGTTTGATTAGAGTGAGTAAACTGGGGAAAAACATGGTGATGTTACCCTGCTTGGTCACATGATATGCAGTTCAAACAAATCACACACGCCCCTTTTGAGCACACTGAGAGCTGAAACTGGAGAAAACAACTCCTGTCCTTTGTGGTAAGACCCCTTTAAATGTAATTATTGATTTATAATGAAAAGCTCAGTAATGTTATATGCTTTGTGTTTCAGCTGCTTGTTGTCAGTAAACAGAATAATTATTTTATCCCTGAGGAATGAAAGCTTCTCCTGATATATGACAGAGGGAGAAAAGCTGAGCTCTGTAAGAAACATAGATTATCTCCTCTATCATATAACCCTATATATCACAGAGCTCAGCTTTTCTCCCTCTGTCATATAACCCTATATACCACAGAGCTCAGCTTCTCTCCTCTATCATATAACCCTATGATCACAGAGCTCAGCTTCTCTCCCTCTATCATATAACCCTATTTATCACAGAGCTCAGCTTCTCTCCTCTGTCATATAACCCTATTTTATCACAGAACTCAGCTTCTCTCCATTATCAATAACCTATATATCACAGAGCTCAGCTTCTCTCCCTCTATCATATAACCCTATATATCACAGAGCTCAGCTTCTGTCCTCTATCATATAACCCAGGGGCGTAACTACCGGGGTAGCAGGGGTAGCAGTTGCTACGGGGCCCCTGCGCTTAGGGGGCCCCGGGCAGCTGCTACTACGCGTCCCGCTACCCCGGGAATGCCGCTCCTGGGCCCGCCGGCAGTGAACTTAACAGTTCACTGCGGCGCGGGGAGCTGCGGGGCCCAGCGCAACTCCCTCTGAACGCCCGGCCCCCCGGCCCGAGCGTTTCAGAGACAGCGCTGCTCGGTAGTAGCAGGACGGAGCGCCGATTCGCTCCGCTTGTTACTTCCCCCTGCCCGGGGCTCTGTGGTCACGTGGGCGCGCCGCGGTGACGTCACATCACCGCGCCGCCCGCGCTGCGCGCGAGAGGCTGCAGGCTAGAGCAGCTACGAGCGGAGCGAGCGCGGCGCCATCGGGGGAGCGTTGAGCGAGGCTGTGTGTAAAGTTGTTTCTGATTTTATCTACCCCATATGCCTGCACTATTAGCCCCCCATTTGCCTGCCTATAAGCCCCCCATATGCCTGACTATAGCCCCTCCATATGCCTGCCTTTACCCCCCAATATGCCTGCCTATACCCCCCCATTTGCTCGCCTATACCAACCATATGCTGCCTTTAGCCCCCCATTATGCCTGGCCTATAGCCCCCCATATGACTACCTATCCCCCCCATCATGACTGCATATTGACCCCCATTTGCCGGCACTATTTTTCCCCCATATATATGCATGCCTATTAGGCTCCCATTATGCTCTGCCTTTAAGCCCCACATATGCCTACACTTTAGCCCCCAATGCCTGGCCTATAGCCCCCATATCTGCCTATAAGCCCCCCCATATGCCTGCCTATAGCCCCCATATTGCCTGCTATAGCCCCTATATGCCTGCTGTCTTTTATAAAGCCCCCTATATGCATGCCTGGGGCCCCTATACAGCACCCTATCTATCCTGCTGCCTATCAGCCCCCATATGCCTGACTGTACAAAGCCCCCATATGCCTCTGCCTCATACCCCTATATTGCCTGCCGATTAACCCCCACAAGCTGCCTGTATACCCCCACTAGCCTGCCGGATCTACTTATATGGGGCCCCTTTAGCTACCTAAACCTACCTTATGGCCCTATAGCCCACCTAACCCCCTGTTCTAACTGTCTATGGCTCCCCTATAGCTCCCTAAACCCTGCCTGCCTATTTGGGCACTCTATTGGCCTACCTAATCCTTGCTCTCATTTGGGGCCCATATATCCTATCTAAGCCCTGCCTGCCTAAATGGACCCTTATAGCCCAGGGGGGCAGGTGCTGGAAAAAAAGTCAGGATTCTAAGATATTGTGTTCTTAAAATCTGCCAGGGACAAAGTTGGTCGAGGAGATGTCATCAAGATGGCGGACTGGACCTGATGCAGAACAAAGAGGAAAGTCAAACGACTGGTCAAGAGAAAAACGTCACCTTGTGAGTCACAAGACTGTAACTGCACTGTAATAACTTATATGTCTTGCACAGACTGTAGTACACTGCATTTTCTACCTTATTTCGGTTCACTGTATGGTAGGTAAGTATTATACAGTCTGCAGAGATGTGTACACTGCTGTTACCACTATATGGTCACTTATGTGTGGTTATTTACAGTCTGCAGAGCTGTGTTCATGCTGTTCTACCACTATGATGTTCCATGTCATGGGCTCTAAATATACAGTTGATGCAGTGGCCTGTGTACACTGCTGTTCTAACCACTCATATGGTCACTGTATGGTGGTTATATAACAGTCTGCAGAGCCTGTGTTCACGGGTGTACTACCACTATTGGTCACTGTATGATGGTTATATAACATGTCTGCAGTAGCCTGTGTACACTGTGGTCTTCCAACTATATGGTCACCTGTAATGGAGGGTAATATACAGTCGGCAGAGCCTGTGTACATTGGTGTCTACCCAATATATGGTCACGACA
>JAODAL010075201.1:0-14088 GCA_025379985.1 Phyllomedusa bahiana
AATCTCCTTAAAAAAAACCAAATGGGTCTGGGGCCCCGGGGTTTAAAAGGGGCCCCTGCTGACAATTTAGGGGGCTTCCCCTTTACAATCGGGGTCCTGTCCCCGGGATTTTAGGGGGCCTTCTGCTGACAATCAGGGGTCCCGCTGACAATCGGGGGCTCCTGTTTCCCCGGGTTTTTGGGGGCCCCCTGCAGTGCTGAAAAAAACAAGTGGGTCTGGCCCTGCGATTTAAGGGGGCCTCCCGCAGTGCTGACAAAACAAAGTGGGCTCATGGCCCTGGGATTAAGGGGGTCCGTGGGTTAAGGGGGGTCTTGGTTTTAAAGGGGGTTCCTTTTGGGTTTAAGGGGGGTCCCGGGCCCGGGTTTTGGCATCCTGCAAAAAAAACGAAACCCCCTTGATTTATACACTGAGTCTGACTCGAATTTAAAATTAGCAGCTAAAGGTTTCTGCTTTCGTGCTACTCTGGCGAAAATGGTTCCCCCTAAATGCTGCCGCCTTTTTTTCTGTGGGGCGAACGCTGGGGGCTGACGTTTTCATCGGAGTCAGACCCCGGAAAAAGCAGCACAGCGTAGCGGGGGGGAGGGGGAAGAAAATGGGCGGTGTCGGGCGGGGAGCGTCGCGGTGGCTCGGAAAAATTGTAAATATAGCGAGCGGCGCTGTGAGTGAACAGTGATGTGCGCCCGCGCCCCTGGCCGCCCGCTGCCGGGGCCCCAAACCATTCCTTAGCAAATGCTTAAAAACCCTTTGGGACATAAACAAACGGCGGCGGGGGTGGCGGGGGAGGCGGGGGGGAAAAAAATCACCCGTCTTGGATCCGGGACCTATATGAAGTTTAAAAGCAAAATCCTAGAAATATGCCCCCCCCGGCTGAAGTAAGAAAATCCTTTAATTTCACTCAAGTTTACAATGAAAGTTTTGTTGTATTTTCAGCACTGAAATATAGGTCTTTAAGGTGTTTGGGTGAAGGGGTCTTGCCAAAACCCGTATCCAAATTTTATTCAAGGCAAAAGATGCTATTAAAAAATTTCGGGGCAAATGCAAAAGTTTTTTTTAAAAATTTTATCCCGAAAAAATCCACTTGAAATTTAAATACTGTATTTTGAAAAAATTTAAACTATTTTTAAATTTCGGTGATTTCAGTAAAATTTGTTTATCCTCATAGTGACAAGTTAGGACTCCGGGGTGCCGAACCCCGAAAAGGTGAGTAAGTTATTCAACCCGTTTATTTCCCATTCCATTCCCAAAATTTACTTCCCCAGGGAGCTCTCCTCTCTTCTTTCTTTTCTTGTCTTGTTTTTATTTAAATTTTCATTTTGATGCTTCCTAAATTTGGGGTACAAAAATTTTTCTTTTATGTTCCTTTTTGGGCTTTATTGTTTAAACAAAATAGCATTTTTGGGGCCCCATATGCCCTTTAAAAGGGGGTTTTTTCACTTAAACTGTTTCATTTTGGGCACAAGCAGTTTATACTTCTTGTTCTCCCCAGGGGTGGGGGTTTTTTTTTGGGAAAGGTTAGTATCCCAAATTTCTGTAAATGAATCATTAAAATGACAAGTGTAGGGGGATGGTTTTCTCTTAAGTAAACAAAAAGTTAAAAATGCCCGTGTGCCTCAGAAAACATTTAAAAGTCTCTTATCCCCTGACTAAAGTACAAAAACTTTTTGAACCCAAATTTTTTTAGAAAAATATTCATTAAAACTGTTCCTTCATGGTGAAAGTGATTTTTTGTAGTGAGAAAAAATTTTTGTTTTCTAAAACCCGCATAACCTTTGGGTGTTTAAAAACTTTTTTTCCTGTTTAAAAGATTTGTAGGGGGCACGGGTTTCTCAACCCCAAAATAGGTGTGCGTTTTGGGGTTCCAAGCAATCCTCGGTGTTCTCGGCAGCCCGGGGTTTTCCCAGTGAAAGGGGGGCTTCCTGCGCAGATTTGTCCCCCTTCCTCCCATGTTGTGAATTTGCTTTATTAATAGTAAATTTAAGTAACCTCTGGAATATGGCCTTCCAAAAAAATATTCATTTGCAGCCAACAGGACTAAGATGCAATCATTTTGGGGTAAAAACAAAGTGTTAGGAAAGCTTTAAAAGGGGATTTTCCCCAAATAGATTTTGATGATATCTATAGATGCACACAACCCCCTTCTTTTCTGTGGGGTTCTGATACAGGAAACACGGTGCTTACCGTATTTGCCTCCTTAGAAGAATGTGAGGCTTCACAAACATGACTGACTGCCATTCTGAACGCATTTTGGGGCCCCGTTCTGAGATGGGAAAGCCCCAGAGTTACCCCAAATAAACTTTTTTATTTTTTATTTAATCAAATTTTTTTTGGGAGGAACACCCTTTAGAATACAATTTTTCCAAATGGTAATTAAAGAGCAACTAGGAATATTCCTTTTTTTCCAGTTTAGAGGTAGAAAAAAAAATTCCCAAATAAATGAAATTTAAGTCCAAGTAAAATTTTAATTAAATTTTAAAAAAAAAGGATCGTGGTAAATGGGCACAAAAGGCAAGTAGATCCCCAAAAGGACCCTGTATAACAAAAATTAAAATTGTTGCCCCCCTTTCTGAGTTTTTTCTATCAACACCCTTATTGTATAACATAGTGGTTGAAATCTTTTGTCCAAACTTTGGGCATTTGATGGGGCCCCCGGGTTTTGAAAACTGTTCTTCCATCTAAGCCAAAAATATATTCGCAGGCCAAAACTTTAAAGACTTTTAGCACGTCCAAATTAGGCTGCCAATGAAAAAATTCCTTTTAAAAATTAAAAATGAAATATTGTTTAAGTGCTTTATAAAAACTAAAAATGTCGTGCTTCCTTGTTGTGTCAAATTTTTTCACTTTACCACTACAATTTAGATTTTAAAATAAGGTCCATGTGTCGTGAAATTCGAAAAAAGCATTTCGTGGGTGCACCACCACTAAACTTTCGAAACTGTAAAAAAACCCACTTTTCAACATAAAAAATAAAAAACTTTTTTCCACCCTTCCGAAAGTTTTTGATTTAGAACATATGATCCCCTGAACCTTTTTACTTATTCAACCAATTTGAGTTTTTAAAGCTTATTCTGTGGATTTCTGGTTTATTGTTTAAATTTATTTGGTCCCCTATGGGCTTAAGGAAGCCAGGAATGTTAAATTGGTCTTTTTTTTGGAGATATTTTTTATCTGTATTGTTTTTTTTTTTTCTTTTTTGTTCACTATTTGGATCCTTACATTTTTGAGCTGTGTTTTTTGAATATTTTCTCAGGTTATTATTTTGCATGAAATTATTCCTTTTTTTTTTTTTTTTTAGTTTTTAAAAAAGCTTCTTTTTTTATGGCTTACTTCAAGTGGCATGTAATAAACTTAATTTTGATTAACTACCGGTTCTTTTTAGGCACTCCATTTGAAAACACCCTTCTTTCCCAAAGGCCCCGGGGTAAACCTTCTGTCACTTACCCAAACCCGGGGTCTGCAGACACAGCTTGTAGCAAAAGTATGATCCTCAACTGGATAACTAATTTTTAACATCTTTCCCTTTTTTATATTCTCACAGCAAAAATATATGTATACTACACATTTGAAAGTTGTCCTTTTACACCAAAAATCAAAAGGTGTTTTTTATTTGTTTGGGGTGTCAGTTATTGATCCTTCCCTGATTTAATTTTTAATGAAAAAGGGGGACAAATAATGTTTGTGCGAATAAAAATACACTATGGTTTTTTTTGTTTTAATTCATTTTGGGGCGAATGTTGAAATTTTGGGTGATTGACCGTTCTAATTGCTTTAGGTAGTATAGACTGTGCCGAATGTATGAACTGTTCTTCTGGTTATACTAAGGCCAGTCTAGTGGAATACACAACTCAGCCATCTTTTACCGGTCTGGCTGTTCTAATGTTTTGGCCTAGGGTTTTTCGCAAAGATTATAAAAGTGTCTATTCTTAATGTGGTGAGACACCCCAAAGGCCCTAAATTTGGTGCACGAAAAAGTGTCTTTTGGGCGGTCTTTGACGCCAAAGTTTTGGGGTATCCCGTTCTACTTTTAGAATGGGGCTAATACAGAATTTTAGGCCAAATTTGGCACGCCCCTTTATACATGGGTTTTTATGTATATATAACAATTGTTTTATGATGTAATAAGTTTTTTTAACATTGATCTGAACTTTGCTAACACTAATCTGTTGGATCCTCGTTTTCAGTTATTGCATCAGTTGTTTCCTAAGATGCTCAGTATAACTGTTTTTTGTATATGTCTGATAAGGCTTACTAGTAAGCAAGCGAAACTCATTGCAATTGTTCTTTTATTTAAAATAAATTCTGACATTTATTTCTCTGGAATCTATTGTTGGATTTGTCAGTTTTATATATATTGTAATTTGATTACTGGATCTTCCGAGCGCCGTGCTTTTGGTCTGTGCTAACCCTGATAGTTGTTTCTGGGTTCATGTAACTTACTATTAATATACGTCACAATATGGTAGAATATAGAATTTTTCATAATTTTTAAATCTTTTTTACCTGCCACTAACTTTTTAACAATAGGTATTTGACTCATTCTCTTTTACCCCTTAGGGTATGTTCACACGACGGGTTGATTCCGTGTTGGGATACGTTTTTAGATGTGTGTTTGGATCCCTGTTTCGGACCCTAAACAGACCCAAACACACATCTAACAATGTGCAGTGTGTTTACATGGGTTTTTGTGATGTGTCCTTTAGATCCACTCAAAGAATTGACATGTCAATTCTTGATTAATGATGAGCGATTGTGTCAACTATCGTTATCGAGTCGATAGTCGATATCATCAATTATCATGACGATTTCCGATAGCCGATAACAGATTATCACCGATGACCATTAAAATCTGGGGATAGGAATAACACCTTCATTCTTACACCCAAACAGGGGTGGAGAAGCTGGAATTAACATCCACAACAGGAAACTGGATACCTGCTGCATCTTAGGCAAGACAATTAGGCAACAAGAGTCACAGAAAAAAACAATTAGGCAACAAGAGTCACAGAAAAACTGACAGACTATTCACTATCCCTGTCTTCTACCACAGCATGACCCTTAAACCTGCATGACCCACAAATTAACAAGTGCCAGAAGGCAGTATTATTTGAACCATCATTTTAGTTGAACTGGACATTGACTATCCCTGTTCTGGAATGCAGCATGACCCATGATCTGTCTGACCCACAGATTAAAAAGTGCTGGAAAAAGGAGTCTTTGAACCACTGACTACAGGCGTAATTTACTATCAAATATGTATAACACAATATGTGTACAACTGAGCTCTATGCGTCAAACAGATGCACGGACTGCAATAAATTTTTAAATTTTATATAGATTAATATGGCAGCCTTCGCACCACTGACTATAAGCATAATTTACTAGGAAATATGTATAACATAATATTCGTACAACTGAGCTCTTTGCGCCAAACAGATGAACGGACTTTAATAAAACTATTTAAAAGTTATAGGGATAAGTTATGCCAGTTTTTGGGAACACTGACACGCAGTGATTGCAACAGAAGTGAAAACACAGGGACAATTTCAACTGCTATCAGAGGTCTTCTGGCCAAAAAAGTGGTAGGAAACAATGCTTTTTCAATTAAAGATCACAGAACACACTGAGCTGCAAAATATCTTCCTTTCAAATGCCTCTCCTCCTGCCTATCCCCCCCCCCCACTGCAGTGATTGCAATAGAACTGAAAACACAGGGACAATTTCAACTGCTATCAGAGGTCTTCGGGCCAAAAAAGTGGTAGGAAACAATGCTTTTTCAATTGCAGGTCACAGAACACTCTGAGCTGCAAAATATCTTCCTTTCATATGCTTCTCCTCCTGCCCCACGCCCTCACCCCCGCAGCTGGACACACCAGTAGATATCCTTTAAACTTTCTCTAACTAAATAAGAAGTGAAATTCTATAATCTAACTCTATTCTAAGCTGTAGGTGGATGGATGGTTTTTTGTTATATTAGAAGAGACTATCAGTTTAAACGCAGAGAGACACGTCCTGCTGTGAAGTGTGATAGACAGAGTATGAACTCAAACAGGAAATGCAGCTGCATAGATTAAACAAAGTCACGTGATTTTTGCAGCCAATGAGATACATACACTGCAAAGTGGTGACGCTGTACATCCTCCTCGCCCCCCTCTATCCTCGGAGCTGATTGGCTGGCCGCCAAAATGACAGGAAACGCTGAAAATGGCGCGATAGTAATAGCTTATCTGTAAGATTGTCACCTAAATTATCTCGTGATCGGCAATTTCCGATCAGCCTAAAAACCGTGCCGATTTAAACTTTTGTCGATAATATCGCTCATCCCTATTCTTGATTCGTTGGATGCAGCAGGCACCCTATTTAAAACTATAGGGTGTGCTATGCAGAAAACACATCCAAACACGCACCTGCATTTTGGATACGATTTATGGAGTGCTTATGAATGCATTTTTTGGATCCTAAAATGTATCCAACACGACATGTGAACATACCCTTAGTCTTTTAATATTCCTATAATGTAATTTTCAGTCCAGGTTTTAGATCTTATGCTAACTATGTGGCTCATTGTTTGATGCTTTCTAATAGCTCATACTTTTCATTGTCCCTTTCATAGCCCTTTCAGAACTGGATATTCATTTGATTTTGGTGCTAATCCCCTGACCTCAAAAATAAAGGAAGTCATTCTATTTACTTAGAACAGAGGATTGTTGTCAGAACTCAGGCTGTGCTATGAGTGAAAGATTTTGAATCTCCCACTCCTAGTAATTGAACTTAAAATTTTCTATTACTGAAAAAATAAATAGCTAACTGTAACCCTTTCAGTGACATCTTCTTCATAAGGGTCAGAGTTGTCACAATCATTCCTGTTTCCTTTATCCTCATATTTTTGGTTGTACACCTCAACCTTGAGGGTTTTTTTGTGACATTACCATAATACAAATTGCACGCACTATATGTATGATTAGATTGATGCTACAATTGTTTACGTTAACCATTTAAGGCTTCCTTAAATGGTCTCAGCAATCAACTATGGAAATAAATGAGTTGCCTGTGGTGAAAAGACACAAAACTCACCTGTTTTCTTATGTACCCATTGACATATCTCCTCTGTCTGCCCAGTTTTTTTTCTTGAAAAGCCTGCAAAGAAATCTATTATATGTATGCACCAAGTAAACACATTCTTAGTCCTCCACCAATAGGTCACATCTCTTTTTTCTACAATTTATTTTTGATAATCATACTAGATGGCGTGCGTCAGGGGAGGTGGTAGAAACGTGGCAAAACCGAGGGGCATGGCCCCTCGGTGGGGGGAAGCCAAGTGTTGTCGGTCAGTAACATTAGGTTGCTGACACTCGTATGTAGTATGGCTGATGTCCAGCCATTATATGTTGGCTTTCCTGGAACATCTGCAGTGGCTGTTCCCACGTTTCCATGTTCGCACGTTCCAGTTCCAGGATTTCCCACGCCTATAAACAGCCTGCCTGTCCAGGTGACCAGGGGGCGTAGTCTGCTAGCTAGCAGTGCTGGAGAGAAGCTCTGGCCCCCGGAGGCTTGAGGAGAGCCGATACTGGACTGGAGAGTACAGTGTGTTTGGTGCTGGACGTTAGGTCCAGACCATAGATAGACAGGGACGACCTTTATGTGTAGTTAGTGGCCAGATGGCTGAGGTCTATTTTTGATGCTATTTTGAATGCTGTGAACCTGTGGTAGAATAGAACAGGCTGAAGCCATAAAGAAGCGTTTGTCAGTTTGGGCCCTTCACATACCAGAGGGGGTGATCCTGTAAGTGAAGGACCCTGGGGCCCGTCCAAGATGGCGGGCCAGACAGTTTTTAATATTTTTTATTTTATAATTTTAATTTTATTTATATATATATATTTATATATATAAATATAAAATATATATATATATATATAAAATTAATATACAGTCCCTGACCCGAAGTTCTGTCGCTTATCCATTTTTGTGGAAAAACCAAAACTTATAAACCCGACTTAAAATTATCCATTGGTTTTTAGGAATGACTCATATGCAAACTGAAACCCTCCCAAATGAGGTTTTGTTAACGAAAATAAATTAGTTTCACTGCTGAATTATTGATCATTAAAGGAACACAGAAAGGTCAGATTTGGCAAGACAAAAAATTTGTTGCCTTGTCATATAAAAGCACCCAATCCTAGTTACAGCCTCACCTGTGCTCACTAATTGATCGGTTTAATTAGTGGGTTTTGTATAAAAAGAACTCCAGCACCCCAGACCTTCACTTGAACTGAAAATTAACTTCTTCAACATGCCAAAAAATCCACCCTGCGACCTAAGCCTTTATTGTCAAGAAGCTGAAGACCAGATCCACTGCAGAGGTGGCTTGCACCCTTTTAAAGTGTCTCAGCGTCAAGTATACAAAGAATTAAAAAAAAAATTTGAAGAGACTGGAGATGTTTGACACAAGATCAGGTCAGACCCCGCAAGATAACTGCTCAGGGGGAACGTTTGTTGGTTCAAAAATCAAAAGCTACCCCTCTTCCACTTCAGCACAGATCCAACAGGCCTTGTCACCTAAAGTCCCTGTTGCAACTAGAACAGTTTGTAGGATTCTGTCTTGAAATGATCTCCATGGTTGAATCAGTGCCCAGAAGCCAGCACTTAACAAAAGGCAATTAAAAAACCGTGTGGCATTTGGCTAAACGGATGGACGCTGGAAAAGTGGCATACGGTGGATTTCTCAGATGAATCTTCAGTTGAGTTGTACCACAGCCGCCAAAAATACTGCAGAAGACCTACTGGAGCCTGTATGGATCCCCAAAATACTGCCAGAAAACAGTTTTAAATTTTGGGGGGAAAGATCATGGTCTGGGGTTACATTCAGTATGTGGGTGTGCGAAACATTTGCAGGGTGGAAGGCAATGTCAATAGCCTAAAATTTCAAGAAGTATTAGCTACCTCTTATATTCCCTATCATAAAAGGGGTCAAATTTTGCAGCAGGATGGTACACCATCTCATACATCCATCTCTACATTAAAGTTTCTCAAGTCAAAGAAGATCAAGGTGCTCCAGGACTGGCCAGCCCAGGGCCACCAGACTAACATTTAATGGAGCAAAATTTGGGGTAGGATAAAAGAGGAAGCTTGGAAGACAAAACCAAAGAATCCTGACAAACTCTGGGAGGCATGTAAGACTGCATTCTTTGCTATTCCTGATGTCTTCATCAATAAATTGTATGAATCATTGTCGAAACGCATAGATGCAGTCTTTCAAGCTCATCGAAGTCACACAAAATATTAAATATGGCTCTAATAGCACCACAACGTCATTCACCAATGTTATGAAACATAACTTTGTATTTGAAGTTAATTATTTATTTGATTTTCACATTACTTTCTGTGGGCGACAAAACTTTTGTCTTGCAAAAATCTGACCTTTCTGTGTTCCTTTAGGCTATGTTCACACGGCTTATTTCGGGGCGTATTTGCGGACGTAAATACGTCCATAAATACGCCCCGAAATACGTTTCAAATACGTGTCACAAAGTGTGGCGCGTATTTCGTGTCGTAAATACATTCCCCATTCTTTACTATGGGGATTTACGTTGCAATAAGTGACAGGGGACTTAATTTTATGATCGTATTTACGGACGTATTTACGCCCGCAAATACGTCGCGAAAATACGCCTCGTGTGAACGACGAGGCGTATTTTACATTGGAATCAATGCTAATCTAATTGTTCATTATTTGAAACGTATTTCGGGACGTATTTGCGGATGTAATTACGTCCGTAAATACGCCCCGAAATAAGTCGTGTGAACATAGCCTAAATGATCAATATTTCAGCAGTGAAGCAAATTTATTTTCGATAGCAAAACTTCATTTTGGAGGGTTTAAGCTTTCATATGAGTCATTTCTAAAATTAATGGATGAATTTTAAGTCAGGTTATAAGCTTTGGTTCCCACAACATATATAATATTTACATTTGATAAAGCCCACTGACAAGACTACTGCAGATGGTGCCCCTGCAGGGAACCCTATTTATAGCTTCCACAAAATCAACTGTTGTAAATCTATACTTTTTAGAAACAACTGGAGCAAAAAGAGTAAAAAGAGAACAATAGTTGACTTTCAATTCACCCTTCTCTGCCTTTCCCGTCCTCCTTTCCCATCCTCCAATTCAAATGGGTTTTTCCATCTAGCTGTTTTCATTCTTCACAACCTCTTCAGGCTCATACTGTCTTTGCAGGCTATGGAGGAGACTACAATAGGGACTGACGTTTCTGCGCTGCTAGCTCCAATTCTTAGCTATACCTTGTAACGGGTTGGTGGATTCGGTGGACCACCGCAAGCAATGATAGTTAAGCCATGCCAGGGAGCGGAGTCTAAGTAGCCCCCAGTATTCATCAGAGCCCGCCACAAAGTGGGATGGACTTGCTGCGGCGTGAGGCTACCGGGTCGCTACCCCTGACGTGACTTGCTTGCGATGGTGGCCGGGGTAATGCGTGGTACAGAATCGTAATCCAGAGACGTAGTCTGTGACAGGCAGGAGATCAGGACGGGAGGCAGAGTTTCGTAGTTAGAGACGGGCAGACGGTCAGGGCAGGCGGCAAACAGGCAAGGTCAGGAAACGTAGCGGAACGGACTGGTACATGGGTAATCAATACGGAACTCCAACACTCTCAAAACACTCTAAAAGCACACCAACAATCTGGCCGAGAGTGCAGGAGGCGTATACCTTATATAGGACCAGCGGCCGGCAATGACAAATTACCTAGGCAGCGGGTACGCGCGCAGCGGCTGGGACAGACGGGAGCAGAGAGCACAGGAGTGTGGAAGGGTAAGTGTACCGACGCCAGGTCCCGGGCAGCAAGGGGACGGTCGCGGGCGGCCGCGGCACCCGCGCCAGCCCCCAAGCGAGCCGGGGGGCGGCCGCGGGAGACAACGGTCCCCGCGTCGGACCCCATGCGAGCAAGTGGGCGGCTGCAGGGGGGCGACGGCACCCGCACCAGCCCCCATGACAGGGCCCTCCCTTTAGGTTTCCCCCCTCTTTTTTTCGGAATTTAGAGAGGAGGTCAGATGACAGGTAGGCCTCAGGTTCCCACGAACGCTCCTCTGGCCCGAACCCCTTCCAGTCAATCAGAAAGAACCGCTTCCCCCTCACTGTTTTTTCCGCCAGCACCTTCTTGACCTCAAAGATGTTATCAGAGTTGGCCACAGGAGAAGGCGAGACAGATCTTGGAGAAGCGGTTCACCACCACAGGTTTGAGGAGCGAAACATGGAAAGCGTTCGGGATTCGCAGAGTAGGAGGCAAGCGGAGCTTGTAGGATACCAGGTTCAGTTGCTGAAGTACAACAAAAGGGCCCAAATACTTAGGGCCTAACTTATAACTGGGCACTTTGAAACAAATATATTTGGCGACAACAAACTCTACCCCCCGGCTCAAAAGGGGGGAGGCTACTATGTCCCCTCCCTTGGGTGGAGCGGGGGCCCTAAAAGGGGGCCGGCGTGTGCTTGCCAGATTTTCTTGATGCCTTCATTTGGGCATCCACGGCGGGAACGGACAAAAGGTAGCCAAGGGGAGGGGGGTGGATTACCCAAACAAAACAAATAAAGGAGTCTAAGAAATTATCGAGTCAAAAAATTATACAAAAATTCCGCCCAGGGAGGGGGTAACCAGTTTTCCTGACGGGGGGATACAAAATGTCAAAGGGTGGGTACCTAAAATTTGGTTTAAAACCCCCTCTACCTACCCCGTTTTGAGGGGGGTATGCAGATGAAAGTCTAGCTAAACCCTGCAACGACCAAAAGGGCCCCGTCAAATCTCAAACAAAGGACCCCCCTATTGAGATGATATGCGGGAGCCCATGTAGCAAAATTGGTGAAAAAAGGTGGGCCAGTGGAGGGAGGGGTAACCCAAAGGGCATGAGAATATTCAAAATGGCAATCTCGGGTATTAAAGGGCCTTTTCCCCTTCGTCACCTTCACGGATACAATAAAGTTTTTTGCTCCCATAACCCAACTTGGAAAAAGTTTTGGCGCCAGCAGGCTTAAAAAAAGCTCCGGGATCATAGCAGGGGTAGATTTTTTTATATGATCTTATTAAGTCCCCCAAAAATCGATACAGGGGGAGAGTACCATCTTTCTTTTCAACGAAGAAAAAAAAACGGCCCCCGCAGGCGAGGAAAGCTTTCGATAAAGTCTTTTAAAAGATTCTCCTGGACAATTCCACTCGCCTTTGTTCCGGGACAGAAAGAGGGTAACTCTGCCTCGGGGAGGATTTTACAGGGGTTTCGGTTTTAAAAACATCGAACGGCCGGTGCGGGGCAAGAGTTTTTTGCCTGTCTTTTTTGGAAAAGACGTTGGCTAGATCCTGTAAGGGTGGCAGACCCCCGGGAGGGTTCATTAAATTGACAGAGGGGCCAAGAGCTGGACAGTACAGCAAGGGATCGCAGTGGCAGTGGGACCCCAATGTATAACCTCGCACTGTTCCAGTCTAAGGTCGGGGCAGGGGCTTGCAACCAAGGGGGGGCCCGAAATTCGAAAGGGGCAGGCAAAACGAAAGTCCTCAAGTCTCCAAGCTCCTGAGTGACTTGCTTGCGAGGCGGCCGGGGAAACCCGTGTACAGAATCGAAATCCAGAGAGTAGTCGGGACAGCAAGAGATCAGGACGGGGGCAGGGGTTCGTGGTCAGAGAGGGCAGACTCAGGGCAGCGTCAAACAGGCAAGGTCAGGAAAGAGGGGAAGGGGACTGGTACACGGGAAAACAATCGGAACCCCAATCTCTAAAACACACAAAACGCACCCCAAAAATCTGGCCAAAGTGCAGGGGGGGTTTAAACCTAAAAAGGACAGGGGCGAATTGACAAATTACCGGCACGTTTTGCCTTTTAAAATCCAAAAAAAAAAAACACCCAGGCAGGGGGAAGCGCGCAGGGTGGGGACAAAATGGGCGAGACCGGAGCGTGGAAGGGTAAGTTACCGACGCCAGGACCCGAGCAGCGGGGGGACATTAGTGTTTGAGAGAACGGGTATGGGGTTTTGGGGAAAAAAAATTTAATCCAACAGAATTTCTGATAAAATTTTTGGCTAGTAAATAAAAAGTATTTGTCAAAAAAGGAAAGTTTTAAATGGAAAAATTTACTGCTTCCAAAAACACTATGTTAGCTGCCAAGTGACTCTGTTATCTTTGGTGTAATTACACATGAGTGTGCTCTGCACACCTGACATGATGATACGTGGCTGTTCCTAGGTCAGTAACTCTAAGAGTTAAAAAAAATAAAAACCCTTTTTTTTAATAGCGCCAAAAAATTCTGCAGCACTTTACAATTTTGGAGGGTGTAGACAAAAAAAAAAAAGTTACACAGTGAAAGCTACTTATAATGAGAAAAACAAAGTGTGAGGGCCCCCGCTCCAAGAGCTTACAATCATGAGGGGGCCTGGGGGGGACAACAGGGGAGAAGTGCCTTATTTCATAAATATGGGGTGGTTTACTAAAAATTGGGGGAACCTGCCACCATAAAAGTACATCTATATACAGAAAAGTGCTTGGGGGCCCCAGTGTGGGGAGGACAGAAATGTGTTGATAGAAGTTGGGTTGCAATTTGGGGGTTTTGGGTAGGTTGCAAAAAGATTTTTTCAGACCCTCTTAAAACGCTAATGCTAGGGTTGTCCCTAAGGGAGTGGTGGGGTGTTCCCGAGAAAAGGGGGCAGCCCATGCAAAATCTTTAAGACGGGGGATGGGAGGTTCGGTGTTGTGGTTGAAGTTTGATGTCCTACTGAGCGGAGGGCGGGCCGGGGGGGGCGAGAGGGGAAGAGAGTATGGGGGTGCAGCACTGTGGGGAGCTTTATGGGTGAAAGGATTGTTTTGCTGATTCGTACGGAATGGGTAACCATGCTGACGCCCAGGGGGAGAGGCATCAGTATAGCGGCTGGAAAAAAGACGAGCCTGGTTTTTGCATTTAGGACAGATTGGGGGAGAGTTTTCGGTGGGAGGCAGGAAGTTACAGTAGTCAAAACATAAAGAATAAAGCAACAATGAGGTTTTAGCTGTGGGCCACAGTGAGAAAAGGACGGTTCTGGAGATGTTTTTTGAGGGGGGTGCAGGGTG